>CM021102.1:454218084-454406440 GCA_007115665.2 Sequoiadendron giganteum
CCCTGAACCCTTCAACCCTAATCCCTCAACCCCTATACCCTCTGAATCCTTGAACCCTGAACCCTGAACCCTTAAACCCTAATCCCTCAACCCCCATAACCTTTTAATACCTCAACCCTCAACCCTCAACCCCCTAATCCCTCAACCCCCATAACCTTTTAATACCTCAACCCTCAACCCTCAACCCTTAAACCCTAATCCCTCAACCCCCATACCCTCTTAATCCCTCAACCCTCAACCCTTAACCCCTAATCACTCAACCCCTATACCTTGTTAATCCCTCAACCCTCAACCTTAACCCTCAACCCTTAACCCTGAACCCTCAACCTTTAAACCCTAATCCCTCAACCCCTATACCCTCTTAATCCCTCAACCATCAAACCTTAACCCTTATACCCTAATCCATCAACCCCCATACCCTCTTAATCCCTCAACCCTCAACCCTTAATCCTTAATCCCTAAACCCTCTACTTGAGGGAGAGAGAGAGGGAGAGGTTGTTGGAGGGACATGGTTGAGAGAGAGGGATAGGGAGAGGGAGAGAGAGAGGGAGTGAGAGAGGGAGGGAGTCACTATGAGAGGGAGAGGGTGTAGGAGGGGGAGACTTGACAAAGAGAGAGAGGAAGATTTGGTAGGACAGAGAGACTTGAGAGAGAGAAAGAGGGAGATAGCGTAGGAAGGAGAGACATTAGAGAGAGGGAGAGATAGAGGGAGTGAGAGAGAGAGAGGGGGAGGGACAAAGTGGGAGAGAGAGAGAGGGAGTGGGAGAGAGATAGAGGGAGAGACATAGAGATGGAGAGAGAGAGTGAGAGAGAGGGAGGGAGAGGTGGTGGGAGGGAGAAACCTAAGAGAGAGGGAGAGGGAGAGAGGTTGGGAGGGAGACACCCAAGAGAGAAGGAGAGGGAGAAAAAATGGGAGATAGGGGGTGGGAAGGAGATACCTAAGAGAGTAGAAGAGAGAGGGAGTGAGAGATAGAGGGATGGGAGAGATACAAGGAGTGAGAGAGAGAGACTTGAGAGATGGAGAGGGGGTGTGAGGGAGAGGGAGTACTGAGGGGAGAGGGAGTACTCGGGATAGAGGGATTCGAGAGAGATGGAGGGGGTGGGGGGAGATACATGAGATAGAGGGAGAGAGAGAGTGGGAGGGGGTGGGAGGGAGATATTTGAGAGAGAGGGAAAGAGATAGATGGAGTGAGAGAGAGAGAGGATGTGGGATAGAGATAGAGGGAGTGAGTGAGAGAGACAAAGAGAGGCTTGAAATAGGGAGAGGGGGTAGAAGGGAGAGACTTGAGAGACAAAGAGGGAGGGAGAGTGGGTGGGAGGGAGAGACTTGAGAGAGAGAGGGAGAGAGAGTGGGAGAGAGATATAGGGCATGAGAGAGAGAGGGACTTGAGAGAGAGAGGGAGAGGTGATGGGAGGGAGATACTTGAGAGATGGAGAGGTAGATAGAGATAGATAGAGGGAGTTAGATAGGGAGGGAGTGGAAGAGAGATAGAGCGAGTGATTGTGAGAGAGAGACGGGGTAGGAGGGGGAGACTTGAAAAAGAGAGAGAGGGAGAGGGGGTAGGATAGAGATACTTGAGAGAGAGAGAGAGGGATAGAGGGTGGGAGGGAGAGACCTGAGAGAGAGGGAGAGAGACATAGTAGGAGAGAGTGAGAGAGAGGGGGGATGGAGATACCCGAGAGAGAGTGAGAGAGAGAGGGAGAGAGATAGAGTGAGTGAGATAGAGGGAATGGGAGAGAGATAGACGGAGTGACTGAGTGACAGACCTAAGAGAGGGAGAAGGGATAGGAGGGAAAGACTTGAGAGAGAGAGACAAAGAGAGAAAGATAACAACCTAAGAGAGGGAGATGGAGTGAGAGAGATAAAAAGACCAAAGAGGGAGAGAGAGAGGGAGAGTGAGAAAGGGGGTTGGAGTGAGATAGATTTATTTAGGTACCTATGTGGGAGGGAAAGAGACCTGATAGAGGGGATTGGACTGAGAGAGTAGTCTAGGTCATGTGGGAGGGAGTGAGACCTGAGAGATAGAGACTTCAGAGGGATAAAGAGTTATCCAGTTACGATAATGAGTTAGAGAAGGTATGAAAGGTAAACCCTCAACTATCCATCTATGGTCATAAACTGTGCACTCTAAGCATTATCAAAGCTGTTTAGAAAAGAGGGGAAATTCTAGTTCTGTGCAAAGTAGGCCATTTGGCTTTGGACGTGTTATTTAACAAGATTTGCCAAATTTTATCATATTTTCCACTGTGCTCCCCGTCTCATTTGCACATCTTTTGATGCAAGTTTATAAAAAAACCATGACAACGTTAACCTATCTCTTAGCTATCTAAATATATAATTATTTTTTCATTTTGATTTAGTTATGGTTTTGATCCATGGCTTCTACTGTAAATGCCTTTGTTTTTGGTCAAAAGCCAACATGTGCTAGGTTTAGGATAGATTTTTACATGTTCATCAGAACGTGAAAAAATTACATTTTTTGAAACTAGACTCCATTCTACACATGATGAAAAAAAATCAATTTTCAATTAGTTTGAAAAAAATTTGGGGGGGAGCACGCTCAAATTTCAATTTTTCAGGATGTGTCCACTTTGAGAATTCATAAAATATTATATATTCATTAAAAAAATTATCCGAAAGAAGGAGGATAAACTACATGGTGTTAGCTAATTTCTCATTGTTGGGATTTTTGAAATTCTAAAAAAAAATTAATCAAAAAGGGGGGAGCCCTCAGGCGCTATGCTATTTTTTTTGATAAAAATAGGACCTGTTTTGCCCCCCCCCCACTTTTTGAGACCCTTAATCTTCATTAATTTCAAAACAAAATAATATCTTAGAAACTAGACTCAGAGCACTTCAACTTTTGTTCTTTCTGCATCTTGAAATTTTGAGTGTAACTATCTTCATTTTCTAGTGCAAATCAGATTTTTCTGATTTAAGAAAAAAAAGTGGCATCTTAAGAGCCACAATTGTGTCACAGATTGGTGCACTTATCCAAGTGGAAGTTTGAGGTACAAGGTTTAGATTTGTTACACCATGTTTCTTAGTTACCAGGTTACTTTTTACCTTTATGAGTAAATATGATAATTGTTGGAAGAATGAAGAAGATCATATCCCTTGTTAACAGTTTTATTGTCATTGATGTCACCATTATATATGAGTCACCAATTCGATATTCTGAACTGGTAATACAGGACCTATCTCCAGTATTTTCTCTAAAATCCTCTCCAGTAAATAGTTGCTACTTCAGTTTTTGGAAAATAGTCTGTGATTGAGAAATGGGTGATCCCACAATAGTGGCTTACAATTTTTGGCCAAACTGGACACTGCGATTATTATTTTTAACTAAATCTTCATATTCGGGCATATATAGCAGCTAAACCCTAAGGAACTTGAAGATGATGCAAACTAGAGTCTCATCACATTTTGTCTGTAGATTTTAAAAATATATTTTTAAAAATTTTTGGAATCAGATTGCACCTTTTTTCCATCTCCCACGAAAACTGGTTTTTTTCGGAAAACAACATTTTTAAAAAGTAATGCTCACCGTATACAACATAACGTTTTTTGTATGAAGGATAAAATTCTAATTTTTTCGAATTTAGATTTGTAACTACGATATCTAGCACTTTCATTTGGTCTCATAGTTTTTTATTGAATATTTTTTCCTTAATTAAGTTTCAAAGTCAAACCAATTGCAATTCAGACATAGGCAGACTGTATACAACATAACTTTTTTCTGTATGAATTGAAATTCAATTTTTTTTTTAATAGATCAAGGACATCAATACCCAGCCCAAATGTATTTTTTAAAATTTTATTGTGATAATCTGCTATTTTTCCACATGTGTAGAACAAAGAGCTTGATTTTCAGTGAAAAGGCTATGTTTAATAAAACTAAAAACTAAAATACATAATAAAAGTAAACCATATTAAAATTATATTCGACGGATAGCTCATTCCAAGGACTATCATTATCTACATGGGTTTCTGAATTTCTCTACATTTTCATCCTCAAATTGAGCTTCGAAAGACATTTTTTTACAAAAATTTACAAATTTTTGAGGAGATAGGGAAAGAAGGGGGTTCAGTCAAACTTGTGTTCTGTCGAACCCAAAAAATAGGTTTGATCGAACCCATGTTCTACCGAACATGGATTCGTTCGAACCTATTTTAAATAATGTGTGAAATTAGGGTTGGGTGGTTCGATCGAACCCCCCTAAAATAGGTTCGATTGAACCCCCACAGTATACATACAAAATTCAAACAACTTTTCTAGGGTTTTTTTGCGTTTTTCCGAGCTCAGTCTATGTAAACGGTGATTTTCAGGGGACCCGCATGCTTCCAAGCATGTCAGCTGAAAAAGACCATTCACAGGTGAAAAATGATGATTTTTTTGAGAATGTTATATATTTTATTTGTTATTGTTGCATTTGTTTTTATTATTTTTTATTGTTGTAAGTTTTTTCAATTGTTTTGTGACATATTTTTTGCATTTTGGAGGAGAATTTTTTGTTAGCTTTCAAACATTTTTAATTTGAAGAAGAAAATGGGATAAAAAGAAAAAAGAAGAAACAAGGCTGAATGAAATTTTTCGAAAGATAAAGAAGAAAATAGACGCAAACAAAACTTGACAAATTATCATAGAAGGAAATAAGGTATGTGTTTATTTCTTCTCTTTCTCCTCAAATATGGTAAAATTAATTTACTTACAATAGTGGGTTTATCATATGTTTTATCTAGAAACAAGCAAAAATGCATCAAATAATTGATATATAATAAAATTGAAGGTTCCTCATTTCAATTTTATGAAAATGAAAACTCAAATGCACATCATCAATTTCCTCTCAATTACTCTCTTTCTTCTTAAATAATTATTTGTAGCATCAATGGTTCACCTTTATACATTTTTACTTTCAAATTTTCTTCATTATATCCATGATACTTTATCACAACTCTATATTCTTACTTCTATGCAACAACCTTATTTTTTATCACCATCTATCATTTCTTGCACATCCTTTATTTTTTTATTCTACATCATCACAATTTATCATTCCTTCATATTTAGATTATCTTGAATGTATTTATTATTGTTACATGATCTTATGTGCATTCTTCAATTTCACTTAGCATCCCTTTTGCATTCTCTACTAGTGTCTCCTCCTTGAAATACACATTTTGATCTTATGGCCTTCATCTTCCTTCCTTACTTGGAAACAACCAATATGTAGTGCCCCACCTTTTTTTGCACTGTATTAATAATATTCCATATATCTCCTACCTCCTAAAATAGGTTTATGAATTTTTCTAGTACTCTAGATCTAATCTCCATATCAATTACAAACATATTTGTGGTGCCTACTACTACTCTTTTATGAATCCTTATACTAAATGTTTTACTAGTTTTGATCTACAATATATTCTCTTTATTTGTATTTTTTTGTAGCACCCAATTTTGCATCTATCTATGTTTATGTCCTTCTTTAAATCCTTATATTTATTTCATCCAATTGTGCATCATCAATTATATCTATGGTAGAAACACCATCTTTCACCAGTATTTTCCCCTCTATCTTAATATCTCCCTTTGTATCAATACATGAAAATCAATAGTAGGGAAATCATTATGTATAACCAAATTAGATAAAAGAAGATGACACAAGATAATTCAACAAAAGAGAATTTCTAAACTCATCTAAAAAACCTAAATAGTGATAATTAGTTGAGAAGGTGGGGATAGCTCAAACACCCCTCAAACACACAAAAATTGGTAAAAATTATAAGTATTATAATAAATAGAATCATACTAGTTAACAATAACTATTTTTGGATTAGGATAGTTTTAACAAGAAGTATGATGAATATACACATAAAACATACATTAACTAAATAAGTTTATATGTGAGGAACATATAATGTAGAAGTATGTATCTAAAATAATATCTTCTAAATTTTCTAACACATAATCTAACATAGAATTAGAATATTCTTCATAACAGTGAAATAATTCATAAAGAAATAAACATATTGATAGTAAAAAGAAAAATGTATTGAATTTGATTACCTTTAAAAAGTTGAAAGTTTTAACTAACTTTATTCCTAGATAAGATTAATAACACAAAAATACTATCCAAAATAGATAAATCAGCAAGTGTAAATGGTCTTATCTAAATTGGTTTCACCTATTTAAACTATGCAAGCTTATTTTTCCTATAAAAAAAAAGTACTAAGTTTTTATTAAACAAAATATAAAAAATGGGATTTAATTATAAACAAAGAAAAACCTAAAATGAGAGTTGAGAAATAGATATCTCATCATGATAGGAATCTACAATATGAATCAATAGAAGATAATAAAAATTACATCATATTTCCTAGATGATAGCATGACTACATTAAGGTCTATATGACTACATAGATTTTTGTTGTACATAAAAAATACCAGTTTATAAAGAAAATTGAAAGTCTATAAAATAAGAATAAAATACACAACCAATAACAAGAAACTTTAGTAGAATAACATGATAATTTGTTAAAATAAATTAAATTATAGAAAATGGTCATAATGTTATTTAAACTGAGATCTAAGATAATATAATTATGATAGATAGGAATAGACACAAAACCTCCATATGAAGAGATTTCCAAGAATACATGTAGCTAGTGCCACAAAGGGAAAGGGGTGAATTTTGGTTATCTTACCAATATTTTCAAATCCCTAATTTGGTATTTTTACCTCCACAAATAATCAAATAAAAGGACATTAGATTAATATGGTTTCACTCTTATCCTATGTGCATCTAGAACTAAGACGAGTACAACATAAAAAATATATATAATCTATAGCAATAAGTGTATCCCTTAGATATATGAAAAAATAAAATTTGAGAAGATGGATCAACAAGCATTTCCAAGAGAGCTATGAATCTACAAGAAGAAATATGAAAATTTGTGATTATGATATTTTCTTAGGTAGCTTCCTCAATGAATATAGCCATCTAAATATGTCATCTTCTTCTACATCTCTTTCTTTTGCTATCTTCTTGTCATAATATTAATCTATATTCATATTCAATGATATATGCACTATCTAGCCCTCCATGTATAAAATGTCAATTTTTCTTTTTGGGAGTCAAAGATTTCATTACATTCTACATGAACCAATTTGAGATTAAGCAAAATTTTAAAAGCACCAAAGAGTCCTTTTGAATCTCAAACACCTCAAAATTTAACATCATTAGTAGAAATCTTTAAAATTTAATATATAAATATAAAAAAAATGCATTGGAAAGATTTTGTAACATCATTTGAGTTTATAATATGTATATAAAATATTCAATCAAAAAGAACATAAATACAGGTCCAAACAAATTTTAGATATATATATAGTGATGTCTTGCATATTTTTACTTTAGAACATCTTGTCAAAGACTAAAAATTGGAACTACTAACTAATTTGGTGTAGGATGATTGATTGAAGACTTGATTTTGAAACCAAATGTCTTTTAGCTTAGAACACATTTCAATTTTGGTGCTTTAAAACGAACATTTGTCTTCCATCATATAGATTTAATTAGGGGGTGAATGAACACTGTTTGTTATGCTTGAGATGGTAGGGAGTATGATCTCACCTTGTGCAAATTTGGTGATCAGAAACCAGATCCATCGTCTTTGTATGTGTTTAATACCTTAGAGGGGCCTGCCTCACAAGAGGGAATGACTCCAACTGGTTTTTTGCTCAGGCCAGTAAATCAAAGGATGAGTCTAAATTGTCAAGTCCTCATGGTATGTAGGCCTTAGTCATGCATTTTCCATTCAAAAATGACTACCGACCTTTTCTTTTAAAGGTATAAGAGCCCCTAGTAGAGTGGTTAAATCCTTATGTGGCTTGTTGTACACTTGCGAGGTGCCATGTCCCCAAGTATTCACTAGAACCCTCTTGTTTTAGAAAGCCAAAATCCCTTCTATTCATTGGTGCAGCAACGGTCGTTGCCAAGGCCTCCACATTCTCACAGTTCTTAGTAGAGGTGAAGAGTCTATCATGGGAGATTCATGAGGGCTCAAAGCTTGGTTGACTCGAGAAGTAAGTGCAATGTAAGGGGGAGCCAGTGTGGCCAAGCTTCTAAGTCACCTGCTAAGAATAAGTGCGACTAGGGAAACCCACATGGAATCCAATGAATATAGTCCTTTCCAATCTTAGGATTTGTGCTTGTATTGTTAAAATCAAACATTTTGTCTGCTATGTCTTGCGTGTTTGTTTAAAAATAAACCTCAAACAAAAATCACACCTAGCACTTGGCAACACCTTAAACCTTGCAAAATCCCAAAACATCAAACAACAAAAACATACAACATGAACAATTATCACTTAGATTTCTTGGGGCAATCATCCTTTAGTTCTGATTTTTCAATCCTTTCATTCCACCTAGTTTTTCCATCCCATATAGTCCTTGCATATTCATAGCCCTTTCATCATAGTCCTTACATATTCCTAGTCTTGCATACATAGATCACATACCACATAGTCCTTGCATACATATATATCATTCCAAAAAGTTCTTTCAAGTACAACCCCTTGCATATCAAGATCATATCACCTAACCTTTGCATGTTCCATGAATTTATTCCTTTGCATATTCATCATTGATCAAATAGAACCCTTAGCTTGCACTGCCACTACTCTTCCTAGGTCTCAAAATCAACCCATTTTCTATCTATCACCCACATCACTTAAGGTTTACCATGGACTTGAGTTAGGAAACATACCATTATCATTGCTCATCTAGGGAAATCCTTTGGAGTCCATCATCTCCTACATACCCTCTCTTGGTCATTGGTCACTTGTGTTTATCCATCATAACACAAGTCAAGCATTGCATCGTAACCAAATTTGGACCTAGATTTTCATTTGACCTCTTACATTTCTTAGCTTATCACATAATATCATACCATTTTCATATATCCCATCTTAGAATCATATCATTTTCATTACATCCCAGTCCTTACATATTCCTAGTCTTGCATACATAGATCACATCACATAGTCCTTGCATACATATATATCATTTCACCTAGTTCTTGAATGTACAACCCCTTGCATATATCAAGATCATATCACCTAACCAAGTTGCATACATTCCATGAATTTAGTCCTTTGCATATTCATCATTGATCAAATATAACCCTTAGCTTGCACTTCCACTACTCTTCGTAGGTCTAAAAATCAACCCATTTTCTATCTATCGCCCATCACTTAAGGTTTATCATGGACTTGAGTTAGGGAACATACCATTATCCTTGCTCATCTAGGGAAATCCTTTTGGATACCATCGTCTCCTACATACCCTCTCTTGATCATTGGTCCCTTGTGTTTATCCATCATAACACAAGTCAAGCCTTGCATCGTAACCAAATTTAGACCTAGAGTTGCATTTTACCTCTTGCATTATTAGCTTATCACATCATATCATACAATTTTCATATATCCCATCTTATAATAATATCCTTTTCATTGCATCCTAGTCCTTGCATATTCCTAGTCTCGCATACATAGATCACATCACATAGTCCTTGCATACATATATATCATTTCACCTAGTTCTTTCATGTACAACCCCTTGCATATATCAAGATCATATCACCTAACCAAGTTGCATATATTCCATGAATTTAGTCCTTTGCATATTCATCATTGATCAAATAGAACCCTTAGCTCTTGCACTTACACTACTCTTCGTAGGTCTCACAATCAACCCATTTGCTATCTATCACCCACATCACTTAAGTTTTATCATGGACTTGAGTTAGGGAGCTTACCATTATCCTTGCTTGTCTAGGGAAATCCTTTTGGAGTCCATCATCTCCTACATACCCTCTCTTGATCATTGGTCCCCTGTGTTTATCCATCATAACAAAAGTAGCCTTGCATCGTAACCAAATTTGGACCTAGAATTGCATTTGACCTCTTGCATTCTTATCTTATCAAATCATATCATATCATTTTCATTGCATCTCAGTCCTTACATATTCCTAGTCTTGCATACATAGATCACATCACATAGTCCTTGCATACATATATATCATTTCACCTAGTTCTTGCATATATCAAGATCATATCACCTAACCAAGTTTCATACATTCCATGAATTTAGTCCTTTGCATATTCATCATTGATCAAATAGAGCCCTTAGCTCTTGCACAAGTTCCACTACTATTCGTAGGTCTCAAAATCAACCCATTTTCTATCTATCACCCACATCACTTAAGGTTTATCATGGACTTGAGTTAGGGAACATACCATTATCCTTGCTCATCTAGGGAAATAATTTTTGAGTCCATCATCTCCTACATACCATCTCTTGATCATTGGTCCCTTGTGTTTATCCATCATAACACAAGTCAAGCCTTGCATCACAACCAAATTCGGACCTAGAGTTGCATTTGACCTCTTGCATTCTTAGCTTATCACATAATATCATACCATTTTCATATATCCCATCTTAGAATCATATCATTTTCATTACATCCCAATCCTTACATATTCCTAGTCTTGCATACATAGATCACATCACATAGTCCTTGCATACATATATATCATTTCACCTAGTTCTTGCATGTACAACCCCTTGCATATATCAAGATCATATCATCTAACCAAGTTGCACACATTCCATGAATTTAGTCCTTTGCATATTCATCATTGATCAAATATAACCCTTAGCTTTCACTTCCACTACTCTTCATAGGTCTCAAAATCAACCCATTTTCTATCTATCACCCACATCACGTAAGGTTTATCATGGACTTGAGTTAGGGAACATACCATTATCCTTGCTCATCTAGGGAAATCCTTTTGGATACCATCATCTCCTACATACCCTCTCTTGATCATTGGTCCCTTGTGTTTATCCATCATAACACAAGTCACCTTTCATCGTAACCAAATTTGGACCTAGAATTGCATTTGACCTCTTGCATTCTTATCTTATCAAATCATATCATACCATTTTCATATATCCCATCTTAGAATCATATCATTTTCATTGCATCTCAATCCTTACATATTCCTAGTCTTGCATACATAGATCACATCAATAGTCCTTGCATACATATATATCATTTCACCTAGTTCTTGCATATATCAAGATCATATCACCTAACCAAGTTGCATACATTCCATGAATTTAGTCCTTTGCATATTCATCATTGATCAGATAGAACCCTTAGCTCTTGCACAAGTTCCACTACTCTTCGTAGGTCTCAAAATCAACCCATTTTCTATCTATCACCCACATCACTTAAGGTTTATCATTGACTTGAGTTAGGGAGCATACCATTATCCTTGCTCATCTAGGGAAATAATTTTTGAGTCCATCATCTCCTACATACCATCTCTTGATCATTGGTCCCTTGTGTTTATCCATCATAACTCAAGTCAAGCCTTGCATCACAACCAAATTCAGACCTAGAGTTGCATTTGACCTCTTGCATTCTTAGCTTATCACATAATATCATACCATTTTCATATATCCCATCTTAGAATCATATCATTTTCATTACATCCCAATCCTTACATATTCCTAGTCTTGCATACATAGATCACATCACATAGTCCTTGCATACATATATATCATTTCACCTAGTTCTTGCATATATAAAGATCATATCACCTAACCAAGTTGCATACATTCCATGAATTTAGTCCTTTGCATATTCATCATTGATCAAATAGAACCCTTAGCTCTTGCACAAGTTCCACTACTCTTTGTAGGTCTCAAAATCAACCCATTTTCTATCTATCACCCACATCACTTAAGGTTTATCATGGACTTGAGTTAGGGAACATACCATTATCCTTGCTCATCTATGGAAATCCTTTTGGATTCCATCATCTCCTACATACCCTCTCTTGATCAATGGTCGCTTGTGTTTATCCATCATAACACAAGTCAAGCCTTGCATCGTAACCAAATTTGGACCTAGAGTTGCATTTTACCTCTTGAATTATTAGCTTATCAAATCATATCATACCATTTTCATATATCCCATCTTATAATCATATCCTTTTCATTGCATCCTAGTCCTTACATATTCCTAGTCTTGCATACATAGATCACATCACATAGTCCTTGCATACATATATATCATTTCACCTAGTTCTTGCATGTACAACCCCTTGCACATATCAAGATCATATCATCTAACCAAGTTGCATACATTCCATGAATTTAGTCCTTTGCATATTCATCATTGATCAAATAGAACCCTTAGCTCTTGCACTTCCACTACTCTTCATAGGTCTCACAATCAACCCATTTTCTATCTATCACCCACATCACTTAAGGTTTATCATGGACTTGAGTTAGGGTACATACCATTATCCTTGCTTGTCTAGGGAAATCCTTTTGGAGTCCATCATCTCCTACATACCCTCTCTTGATCATTGGTCCCTTGTGTTTATCCATCATAACACAAGTCAAGCCTTGCATCGTAACCGAATTTGGACCTAGAGTTGCATTTGACCTATTGCATTCTTATCTTATCACATCATATCATACCATTTTCATATATCCCATCTTATAATCATATCCTTTTCATTGCATCTCAGTCCTTACATATTCCTAGTCTTGCATACATAGATCACATCACATAGTCCTTGCATACATATATATCATTTCACCTAGTTCTTGCATATATCAAGATCATATCACCTAACCAAGTTGCATACATTCCATGAATTTAGTCCTTTGCATATTCATCATTGATCAAATAGAACCCTTAGCTCTTGCACAAGTTCCACTACTCTTCGTAGGTCTCAAAATCAACCCATTTTCTATCTATCACCCACATCACTTAAGGTTTATCATGGACTTGAGTTAGGGAACATACCATTATCCTTTCTCATCTAGGGAAATCCTTTTGGATTCCATCATCTCCTACATACCATCTCTTGATCATTGGTCCCTTGTGTTTATCCATCATAACACAAGTCAAGCCTTAAATCGCAACCAAATTTGGACCTAGAGTTGCATTTGACCTCTTGCGTTCTTAGCTTATCACATAATATCATACCATTTTCATATATCCCATCTTAGAATCATATCCTTTTCATTGCATCTCAGTCCTTACATATTCCTAGTCTTGCATACATAGATCACATCACATAGTCCTTGCATACATATATATCATTTCACCTAGTTCTTGCATGTACAACCCCTTGCATATATTAAGACCATATCACCTAACAAATTTGCATACATTCCATGAATTTAGCCCTTTGCATTTTCATCATTGATCAAATAGAACCCTTAGCTCTTGCACTTCCACTATTCATAGGTCTCAAAATCAACCCATTTGCTATCTATCACCCACATAACTTAAGTTTTATCATGGACTTGAGTTAGGGAACATACCATTATCCTTGCTCATCTAGGGAAATTCATTTGGATTCCATCATCTCCTACATACCCTCTCTTGATCATTGCTCCCTTGTGTTTATGCATCATAACACAAGTCAAGCCTTGCATCGTAACCAAATTTGGACCTAGAGTTGCATTTGACCTCTTGCATTCTTAGCTTATCACATCATATCATACCATTTTCATATATGTTATCTTAGAATCACATCCTTTTCATTGCATCCCAGTCCTTACATATTCCTAGTCTTGCATATATAGATCACATCACATAGTATTTGCATACATATATATCATTTCACCTAGTTCTTGCATGTACAACCCCTTGCATATATCAAGATCATATCATCTAACCAAGTTGCATACATTCCATGAATTTAGTCCTTTGCATATTCATCGTTGATCAAATAGAACCCTTAGCTCTTGCACAAGTTCCACTACTCTTCATAGGTCTCAAAATCAACTCATTTGCTATCTATCACCCACATTGTACTTAAGTTTTATCATGGACTTGAGTTAGGGAACATACCATTATCCTTGAGTCTAGGGGAATCCTTTTGGAGTCCATCATCTCCTACATACCCTCTCTTGATCATTGGTCCCTTGTGTTTATCCATCATAACACAAGTCAAGCCTTGCATCATGACCAAATTTGTTCCCAGATATCATCCCACATAGTCCTTGCAAATATATATATATATGTTAGAGTAAAGTTTTTAACTTAATTATGTTGATTAAGTTACCTTTATTCCCTTCTTAAGATTTCACTTTAGTTTGCATAAAGTGACATTTAATAATTATATTAATTATTAAATTTTTTCCTATTAGAGTTTCTATTAGGGTTTCTTTTAGGGTTTGCATGATCTCCTTCTTAAGGATTGATCTCACTGTATATTTCATAAAATTCCTTTTTGTTCTGATAAGATAATTTCTCCATTTTTCAGAACTTCAAACCCTTGTTTGTTTTCTCCATCCATTCTCTTCCTTGTGATAGGTATCCATTTGCATGCAGGTGTTCTTGGAGTCTGAAGTTGGTTTTGACAACTTCTACATGGTATCAGAGCTTTCCTACTGCATGTATGTTATTGTTTGAAGAATTTGGAGCTATTTGGAGCTACAAGGTTGGATCAAGCATTCACAGTTTTCGGGTTTGCATTTTTTGATCCAAGGATTCACCTGCAATTTCAAATAATTTTGACTCCAAACGGACCTTGCCATTGCGTCTGTAGTGGTCCAAAACCCCTAAATCGACTGTTCATTCATCCATTTTGGACAAAGTTTATTTGAGGAGCAAAAAAAATTTAGCAGGTACGGCCGTACAACCATCTGTTTGCACGTGGATCGAAGGAAAAAGCCTGGTTATTTTTTTTATTCGGCATTTTCGTCAAAAATTTTTCTTATAAAAATTTTTTATTTGTAAAGGTTTTTTGGTTTTTTTTATCCAATTTTTTAAAAAAAAAAATCAAAACTGCAGTTTAAGGACTTACCAGCCCTAGTACAAGGTACCCGTAGGTACCTGCGTACGTAGGCCTGTGGGCCCTCTATACGTTGGTTGGCGTACTGCCGATTATCGACAGCCTTACTACCGACCGATGGTCTTTCAGTACCGCCAACGGCAGTATAACCGCCCACCTTTTTTTTTAAATAAAAAAAACAATTTTTTTTTATGAATTTTTTTTTTTAAAAATCAAAAGTTTTTTTATTATTAAAAAAACATTTTTTCATGTAATAAGCCTAGTTGTGAAAATGTGGTGAAGGCTTTTTGGCCATCAAATTTAAGCTCATCTTTTTGCTGCGATGGCCGTATGACCGTCAAATTTAATGCAGCACTGGCTTTTTTCCCCTTTGGAGCTGTTTTCTTCCAGAGGCCATAACTTGGGCATACGATATCGTTTTTTGGCAAACGAGATATCGTCAGAACACTGGTTCTGTCAACTTTCTAGTGGTGTGGGTTTCATTTCTTATTTTTTTCTGTTGGTGCACTCTACAGCTAGTTGAAGTCAAAGGAGTTGCTTTCAGTTCCAAGCTCATAACTTTTGATTCGTTTCTCCCTTTTTTGCGATCTCAGCGGCGTTGGAACCATATTTCAGAGCTCTTCAGTTCCATCCATTCAATTTTCCCAGATTTCACTCCAAGTATATATTTTTTTTTTTTTTTTGTTTTCACACTCTGGTGAATTACCTAGACATATTTATTCTTGGAAAATTTTTGTTTGCATGGCATTCTTCATTTTTGGCTGTTCTTCATGTATTTCTAGCTTTTTGTCCTTTTTGGGCATTTTGAGCATCATTTGTAAGCAATATTTTATGTAAATGCACTAAGATAAAGTGCCACACTATTGTACATGTATTTTTGGGGATTTTGCACATAAGGTTGTGCCATATTTTGTACTCGCACTATTTTATAAAGTGCCATGGGGGGTTGTGTAGTGCCTTTGTTTTTCCATCACACCTTTGTCTGGTGAGTGTCCCTGCATGACGATAGTGGATCCATATGATTCTAGCCTCATGCATGTGTGCTTTGTTTTGCACACCACTTTTTGAGTTGCAGGTGGTTTCTTGCACACTTTTAGATGTTGTTTCTTCTCCTTCATGCACTACAGGGTGTTACACATTTTTTCAGTGGATCTGTTAGGCTCTCCCAGTTAACCATTATGGGGGGGTGTTATATTGTTCATGCTTATGCTTCCTTGGTTTCACCTTGGAAGGAATCTTCCATTCTCAGTTGATCAGTGTCATTTGGGGCACTCATGCAGATTGTTGTCTTCTTGACGGACTATTGGTACTTGTTCCATCTATATCTTCATTCCAGGTGTTTTCCTTTGTTTGCCATTTGATTCGAGTAGTGTCATTTGGGGCACTCATGCAGATGGTTGTCTTCTTGATCTTGATCATCCTATCTTTAGAGGAGGTTCTTCCACACCATAGCAGTCATCTTTCAACAATTGTTTGCAACTTCTTCTTCTTCAGTGATGTTCTTCATGGCTTTCAACATCTCTTCATGGAGTAGAGTTTTTCCCATGAGGTTTTCTCTATTTCTCCACTTTACAAAGATTTGGTTGTATTTGGGTACCTGATTTGGCCTAGTTGCTGGGACCCATGTTTTCCTTCTTGCATTGTAGTTACCTTTGCTTTCTTGCATTTGTTTGTAGCTGCACTCTTGCTCATCTAAAGGGGGGGTGTTAGAGTAAAGGTTTTAACTTAATTATGTTGATTAAGTTACCTTTATTCCCTTCTTAAGATTTCACTTTAGTTTGCATAAAGTGACATTTAATAATTATATTAATTATTAAATGTTTTCCTATTAGGGTTTGCATGATCTCCTTCTTAAGGATTGATCTCATTGTATATTTCATAAAATTCCTTTTTGTTCTGATAAGATAATTTCTCCATTTTTTCAAAGCTTCAAACCCTTGTTTGTTTTCTCCATCCATTCTCTTCCTTGTGACAGGTATCCATTTGCATGTAGGTGTTCTTGGAGTTTGAAGTTGGTTTTGACAACTTCTACAATATATATATATATATATATCATTTCAAAAACAAACAAATCTATGTGTCCTCCAAGTCAAGTTGTCCACATCATCTCCAAGTCGAACTTCTCATCCTCCATACCAACCATGCATAAGCTATCATCCTTCGTCCACCTACTTTCACCATCAAGAGTTTCCTAACATAATCCATGCCACTAGTCCACAGTTCAATTGTCCACTTATCATCCTTATCCTCTATTTTTCATTTAGAGCCTAATAATTGCTTATCATCTATTTTCAAACGCATTTTTTCCATGGAATTCTTAAGTTCAAGAATCTTTGATTTCATTTGATTTCATATGTTCAACTCCACTTATATATCATCATCTCTCACTTTCTTTGCATAATATTTTGTGACATGTACAAATGGCTCAACAAGCAAGAAGTTCTCAAGCAGAAGTTGAGCCCAATCTAGATATTGGACCAAACGAATCAGTTGAAGAACACATGTACCTTGAAGATAGGGAGGAGGCCCAAGTTCAAACAATGCATGTTGGAGAGGGGTCGGGATCACTCCCTTCTACACTAATGGATGAGCATATAAAAGTAGTTGAAAAGGTGGGGAAACAAATTTCCTATAGAAATTTAGATCATTTACTTGAAATGGATATGGAGAAACTGAAATATTATGCTGACCAACCTAAAAATACAAGAGGTCAATGACTAAATCTATAAATAGAATAATCCATGATCATTTCAATCATCTTGAAACACTTGAAAAAATCCAATTGTTATCACGTTTACTTCTTCGTGATGAGCTGAAAGAATCATTACAATTGTTGGGTGTACATTCTACATCGAATAAGAGGAAACACATGAGACTACAAAAAGATATTGTTGAAAATGTTAAAAAAGGTTTAGATTCCATTGGGAAAGGATCTTGATCAGTGGATAAGGCCATTTCAATAAAGGTGATTTTGACATCTTTTTTAAATAAAGAAATATCCAGAAAAAGAAAAATGTTAGCACTTTCCACTAAATTTGGTTATGGTAGAACCACACTAATAAAATATGAGAAAAAGAGAAAGGTTTTGGATGATATTTCTGAAGGAAATTAGGAAATTATGTGTAGATCTCCCCATTCTAACAAGATTGAAGATGATTTTAGGAACTTGATCTCAAGTTTTTGGAATGATCAGACCCATCCGTCATCAAATACTAGAGATATTATGAGGCACAGGATTGGACCTGGTATTTATGAAGAACATATTAAACATTGGCTAGACATAACACAACTTTAGATGTATATGAATTTTTGTAATATGTATCCTCATATAAAGATTGGGAAAATAATGTTTGAAAGGTTAAAGCCATATTATGTGAAGATAAAAAAGTTTTTTGAAACTTGTTGTTGTTGTTATCACATTGAATTTGATCTCTACTATCAGGTGTTTCAAAAGATGAGAGAAGAAAGATATGGTTTTCAAAAGGCACCTCCCAAATAGGTAAGTTTGTTCATAAAGGATCTATTATGTGATCATGAAAATGGACCTTAGATAAAATGCATAAAAGGACTATGTGAAACATGTGGAAATATGTAAAGTTTCAAACAAATTTTGGGAAAAAATCCACAAGGTTAAACTATGTAGAAGAGGAGATACCTATTGGGAAATTTATGGAAGATTTTCAAAAATTGATACAACCATACACACAACATTCTTTTTATGCTAAGTGGAAAGCACATCAATTTAAAACATTAAGAGATACTTTCCCACTTGAAACAGTTCTATCAGTAGTTGACTTTGCAGAAAATTACTCTTTTGTACATCAAAAAGAGATTCAATCAGAATATTACTTTTCAAAGCAGGTCACTATTATGGTTCATGTGTGTTATCGACATGCACAATAGGAATTGGATGGTGTTGAGAGTATAGGGGAACAATGGGCCATCAAGAAATAATATCACTTTTACATTAGTGATGATAAAGAGCACAACACACTTTTTGTAAAACATTGTTTTACAAAATGTTTTTTTGAGAATTTGAGAAGCACAGGTGTAAAATTTGAAAAGAATTTTTTATGGTCAGATGGATGTGCAGCACAATTCAAATCATCATGGCCATCTTACACACTTTATAGATATCATAAAATTTACAACATACCACATGTTTGGAGTTTCTTTGAGAGTGGGCATGGAAAGGGTGAGCATGATGGCGCAGGAGCTTGCATCAAGTGTGCTTTCAGAAAGCATCATATGAGTTATTCAAAAGATTGTTTAGACAATGCACATGATGTTGTTGAATGGTGCAAGAAACACTTTGCATCAAATGAGGTCGGCACATCTTCAAGAACAAACTGAAACATTCCACATAGAGTGTTTTGGGAGATATGGAGTATGTATAAATTACATTTAAAAAAAATAAAATTATTTAAATTTAAAATTTACACATATGTTCAAGTTCACATAATTTTGTTGCAAGTACATGTATCTAGGTGTGGATAGAAGATCGATGCATGGATGCAAGAGGGTAGAAAAAACACGATATTTGCATTGTGTTATGAGTTCAAATAGTCACCCTAGATGGACATTATACACGAGGGATTACTCTTGTTTCTACACTGAGTGCATTGTGGGAAACTCTCATGCATGCAACAATGAAGAACTTGAATATGTTAGTAAATGGGATATGGTGCCACTATTCATTTCAGACACATACGATGAAAATGAGGATGAAAGATTTCAAGACATTCCTTTGATTTCAATTGGTTATGACCATATTTCAGGATTGGTTAGAAAAGGTACATGTGTAAGTTTTCAATAATTTAAATATTATATAATTTATATGATATTTAAAGTCTAGAGACAATTCTAATTTTTTTATAATTTTATTGTGTAAATTTGGTGTACAGGAGATGTTTTTGGAGTCATAGAAGAGCCTAGAAACATTGAAGGTGTTAGCTATTATTTACTGCATTGCACAGAAGAGAGGAATAAGCTAACACGACCTAAAACAAACAATGGAATGTTATTTCCCATAGGTGAGTTTGAATTTAAAATTATATATATACATTGTGTACATGTGTACATTACCTTAAAAACATTAAATATATATTGTACAAACCTTGAGCATGAAAATGTTGTACACATGCACATGTATTACCTCAGGTTCATGTTTACCGTGCAGGTTTTGTTGTTGTGCAAGGGATATATCTAAAACAAGTCAAAGTTGTTCAACATGGGATTCACTTTGTGGACTATCAAGTTGATAACAAGGTATATCAATATAGTCACCTTATAATTGCTACCGCCCTACATCTTCATGCAGTTCCACATGCATGTGGACAAAAAAAATGGAGACTAGATAGTGATGACCATCAAAAAAATTTACATGTTATTCAAGAGCGGATTGAACCAGAATGTTTGAGTTAGATTATATCCATGATTTTCAAGTTCACTTGTACATGTACATACATGTTCAAGATGAGAACTTATAGTAACTTGATTGAACTCTAGATTTTTTTAGTTACTTATAATATATGTTGATGACAAATGTTTTAAATTTGGTTGGACACAAATTAAGGGTTGGAATACATTGAGAACCTTCAATTGAGTAGATATTTCCAATTATATATTTGTTCCATGGAATTCAAGTACTTGTTATGTACATAATGTGCAAACATTTTCATAAAAAAAGTCATTGGAAGAGTGATGGTGGGAGTAGAAGAAAATTTAGTGTTAGTTTCAATGATCCCCAGAAGAGCATGTTTATTTATTTATATCTTCAATAATGTTGTATTTATGTATATAGTTGTATATATTTAATCAAGATGGTTAATATTATAGTTAATTAATTTTTTCTCATGCCCTAAAAAAATTAGCAAGTGATTGCATGTCCCCTTAAGCCATCCTCTTAGGCCCCTTCACTCATCTCCTACATACATTTTAAAAATTTAGGCAAGTTTAATTTATTTTAGTTAGACCTTGCAACTACTTGGCATGATTGTGACTACTTGGGAATTTAACATGTGACAACATATTATATAATGAACTCCTACAGTAGTCATCACTTGAACATAAGAAATTTCTAATCTAATTATTTAAATTGATTTATTGTATTTTTTTTACATTAAACTTAGATTTAGGACTCATAAATATCTATAGTTAAATTATTTACTTCCTCTAATTATATGCATATTTACTTGTCCATTATATTTTTTTATGATTTTTATTTTAGGTCTCTTATAACTAGTTGGAATGATTATGACTACTTGTGTATTGAATTTGTGACAAAATAATGGATAATTTTATAATGGTAGGAATCATTTGAATATAAAAAGATTCTAATCTAATTTTCTAAGTTTATTTATTATAATTTTCTCACATGACTTAGAGTTTGACCCATGTATCTATAGTTAATTTATTTTCTATTCTATAAGGTGTATCAAATTAAATTGACATGTGCCCTTATGTTATTTTGCGGCATGCCACCATAAACACCCTAGGATAATAAATATGAAAATAATTAGGTTTTAAATCCAATTCAAACTCCATTTCAAGTGGATTGAGGGAGTGGAGGGGTTTTGAGTTGGGGGTATTTCAAGTGGTTTCTTTTCAAGTGGGGGTTGAGTATTTTATAAAAAATATTCTAATAAAAATGTATACTCTAGTAATTTCTCTATTGAAATGTAACATGTTAAATATTATTGCAATTATCTAAATTTAAATTATTTTTTAATTTTTAATTATGAACTTTATTGAATCATTGCATCATATTGGAGATTATTGTCAAGTCATAACATGGACACATGATTTCATCTTCCTATTTCCTATTAGGTATATTCCTAGGACAAAACCCTATATTTATATAGATCAATTTGAGGGTTCTCTTGTGAAAAATATATATTTATCTAGATATATATATTATTAAGGAAGAGGGATTTGACCATTTATAACAACTTGCATGTTAGTGATGATAAGAATAGGAATTTGAAACTCCTTAAGAAAGATACCAATTGTTTACCATAGTTCTTATTCATGTTACCTAAATACTAGTTCTTTACCATAGTTCTTATTCATGTTCCCTAAATACTAGTTTAAATGAATCAAGTGGTAATCAAACAAGTTATTTCATTGTGGAGTTTTTTGTTATTTAATGTATAGATATGCAACATATCTAGTAATTTTAGAATTTTGTTACAAGTCAAAAAGATAATAAAGGTATAATTTGAATTGAATTTTCTTAATGTTTCAAAGAATAAAATTTATTTCTTTATTTGTTCTTACTTTCTATCAAGATTTTAATTTCATCATTTTTATCAAATTTTAAAACTAGAAGAACATGTCCTTGAAATTAATAAATTATAGGCTCAAGTAAATACACTCATTTATAAAATATCATTAGTTTACTTGAGCTTGGGAGTCATTTATTTTATAATTCTTGACTTCTTACTATAATTTATTCAATGGGCATGCGCGTGCAAAATATTTATTGTGATCAACATGAATGAACTTAATTATAAAGTGGCATTCATTTCCTAAATTTATACTCTAGAGAGATCAAATGTATATATCATATAAGGAAATGTAAGTTGTAAGAGATCAGAAAATAAGCAAATGTATGTATATTGAATATAAGCAAATGTATACATATATAATATAAACATGTAAACATATCAATATTGACCAATGTATAAACATGTAACATGTTATAAGCAAAGTGCCAAATGTAAGTTAGAGATCATCATATAAGATCATCATATAAGAAAATGTCGAATACTAAAAATCATCATATATAGAAAATGTAAGTTAGAGATAATCAAATTTCAAATGCTAGAAAGATCATCATATAAGAAAATACATGTATTAAAGATCATAAATTCAATGCAGGGCCTAATATGAATGTCGACTCCTTGTCGAACGATCATCTAAATGAGAATGGTCCTGATCTGATGGATGTGCTGAGCCTTGCAAATAAAATGATGTGCAAAATATGTTAAATACATATAACTTATATTAAATATGTATCTAGATCTATGCATACATATTCATGTACATATACACATGTATATATAAAAATTTAAAACTCACATGTCCACTAGCAGTAGATTCATCCACAGAGTTACGTCGATGTACATGATCTGGAACAAGGCTAGGAGTGACAAGAGGTATGTCCACCTACAATTTATAAATTTATATATATTAGTACATGAATATCTAGTTAAAACTAAAATTTAAAAAATAATTAAAAAGGAATTGAAACATGCAAATGCACACATACATGCACATCATCTGATATCGGATGACTCGAGTCCTCTGAAATGGCTGCCTCCACCATATCAACTGTATGGTCAAGTGACAAACCAATATCTGCATCCATCTAATCTATCCCATGTCGTGCCAAAAATGATGAGTGGAGAGGACTATGTAGGTGAGATGGCATCGGCGATAACGAACTGACACCAACCAACATCTCAGTAAAACCCATAGTCTATGCAGCTATCGAATGATTAGATGGTGGATCATGACATGCACTAGTGTTGGGTTGAGAGTGATGGGATCTTGGAAGTGAATGAGCTCTGCATGCCAAACGATCTCTAACATGCTCTATAATATTCCCATAGTCTGATACAATGAAGGAATATGCCTCCAAGATTTCCTCAGCCAAACAATTCAGAGTCCTATGTGCCATATCTCCTATAAGTGTCTCAAGCTCTGTGGGAGTAGGGATGCTTGCTGCTGTGAAAGGATCCATGGTGGTCCACTGTGCTGAAGATGGTGTGGATCGGGGAAGTCTAGACATCAAATATTGATGTACACGATCAATAGATATCCTAGTGGTGGCAACTGCAATGTCACCTACAGTATCAATTGCTTCCTTATGGGAAGCACTGACAACCTCATCTACTATGGGGGCTAGAGCTGGGGTGAGAGCAGGAGACCTCTCACCAACCAATACCCTAAACACTGGGGCCGGTCTATCTGCTCAACAATAAGTGGGTCTGTTAGCAATCCTGCCACACCCCTAACCAACATATGGTGGAATGTCTAGGTAGTTGACTTTGAGGCCCAAATGGACATCAGCATACAACTATTGAAAAAAATATAATGGAATCTAGTCATTGTTTGGGTATTGACCATGTACTTTGAAGAATCATGGGTAGATCAATGAGGCCATAGCATGATCGACACATCTAGTGACCTGGTATGCCCTAACCTTACGTGTATTTTGATAAAATGGAAAACAATTGGTTTTTATCATTTCTTTGGTCACACTATCCTGTATTTGTTTAAGGGGAACCTCACCATGTACTTCTTTCCGCATGCGGGAAAGAATAGCAGCTACTCTAACTGGAGAAAATGCACTAGTCCTCTCAAGTTCATCTCTTAGTTTTTCTAGACTATGCAATATTGACATGTATGGTTCAAAATATATCCCTGGGTTTGCACCCTACACTAATGAGTCTTTCAATTTCTTAATCTCATTAGTGGTATTTGCAAACAAAGATTCTAGAGGTGGAACATCTACATTTTCCATGCTATATATGTGTGTATGTACCCACCCCGCCCAAGTTAGTTGGCAGCCTTGGTTTAAATAATATATCTAGATATAGGGAATAGAAATCTAAAACAGTTCTAATAATTCATCTAGTCATCAATAATATTTCCATACCATTACCAAAAAACATGTTCAACATCTATCATAGTTTTTAATAATCAAAACATTCAAATTAAACTAGATTGCACAAAAAACATAATCTAAAACAATTCTAAAATTTAAATTTACAAGTGTGCAGTCTAGTACAAAATGTGCCATTAAAGATAGTTTAAAAAACATTGATAAAGGTTGCATCTAAGATTTATTTCCTACAACTAGTAATAAAGGGAAAGCATCATTACTTAACATTGGTGGTCATGTAAAATAAATTTCGTCATTATTGAAGGCACAAATAAGAGAAGAAAATGAGACAGCTGATAACCTTGTAAATATGATTTCTAAACTATGGAAGGACAACATTAGTGCTTCCCAAAAAAAATCTACTTCATGAAAATAGAATTGTTTGAAATTGGATGGAAGAATCTTAATGCTTAAAGATATGATATAATACATTATAATCTATATGATGTCCTGTTTATTGATCCTCTTGAAGATCTCTCAAGATTAAGATTAAAAAAAAAAAAATTATTATGGGGTGGTTCGAATGAAAGTAAGTGTATTCCTCTTATTAAATGGGACACTATATGTCTTCCCAAAGGTCTTGATGGCTCATGAATTAAAGTCTTATCAAAATGGAATCATACTTTCTACACCAATTTGATCTAGAACATGTATGACAAGCTTGATGTGTATTGGAGATAAATACTAAGAAACAAATACCTTGACTCAAATGATCAAGACAAATTTATAATCAATGCTAATCCACCTGGTGGTTCTCTTATTTGAAACTTCATGCTTAAAATTAGATCACTCACTGCAAACCACTTGTCTTGGTCTATCTAGAATGGAAAGTGAAAATAAATGATTAATTACCTATTTAGAATTATATGAATGTAAATATATCATAGAAGATATCTTGGGTGGTTATATGCTTAATTATTTGAACCATGTGGATTATCCAAGTGGCTTATAGTGGACTTGGAATAATTTCGATTTGGCTCCCA
The DNA here is from genome assembly GCA_007115665.2 of Sequoiadendron giganteum. Taxonomy (NCBI): domain Eukaryota; kingdom Viridiplantae; phylum Streptophyta; class Pinopsida; order Cupressales; family Cupressaceae; genus Sequoiadendron; species Sequoiadendron giganteum. Next base: position 454,243,632 of record CM021102.1, read on the forward strand.
TTCCACATAAAATCAAAAGGATTTTAATGCATGAATTTCACAAGTAAAAATTATATACCACATAGGACAAGTATTTAATATTATATAGAATATTTAGCCATATTGGATTACTATTCAATCAAATCAGGTTATCAAATGGAAAATTTAATATTAAATTCCTTAGGTTGGCTTTCTAGATTGTGTTGGGGAAATCATGCCTCCCAAAAGCTAGTGCATTTTCCTAGATGAAATTTCACATGAGAATACTTATAGGATATAGACTTCACACATTTGTCTTTACATATCTATCTAGGTTTCTACTATGCATGTCTACTAAATAATCTTCCAATCACCTATTACTCAACTATTCATATTCTTCTAAGTTCTAGAATTAGCATTGTTGTGAGTTAGAATGGTCTAATTCCCTCTCACAATATCTCTTATCTCTATTTATCAATTGGGAATATGCTTATCATTTAATTCCACTTGGGATAGAATATGGAAGGCTAGCCCATTTAAGATGAGTTAGAATTTATGGAAAGAAATAAATTGATGAATCTTTAATGGTAAGGACATCCCATTTAATTCTTTACAAAATAAAATTGAAATCATCATCTATGAGAATATTTCAACCAAATTTAGAATGGTTTCACATAGAGAAATTGAGTTCACTAGCTAGGACAATAGGATGACAAATAACTAGTTAGGTTTCAGTCTCCTATTGGGTTTCTCCTATTGCTTGAGTAAGGTGGGTATGATGGAAATCAGATGGTTGGAACCTCATTTTGGAAGATAAAAAATAAATGTGGATGGGGCTTGCAAAGGTAATTGAACTCCAATTTGGGTTGGTTCTATAATAAAAAATGACAAAGGTAATCTCCTTTGAGTTGTATCTAAGATACTCCACCCATCCACACATAATGAGGTTGAGTTAGATGACTTATTTGAGGGGATAAGATTGTGTCAACATATCATTAAAGCTGTGGGTATTGAAGGAAAACCACAAATTCTAATTAATTTTTCTCTTTTAGAAGATCACCAATTATAGGCTTAGCTCAGAGTTACAAAAAAATATTGTTATTTTTGGATTGTATGAGGTCCTTCCTGATTAGAAAAATATGCAAAGAGGCCAATATATCTATATAATTTATAGAAAACTATAAGGTAGATCATATTGAAAATATAATAATTTAGAATGACACCGAGGCATGGACCAACATTCTTGAAACTATATAAGGAGAATAATGTACATAGGTGTGACACATGATCCAAAACATACATGGTCTATCAAAGTGATATGTGTAAGTGAAATATTTTTTTGGATCAATCAAAGTGATATATGTAAATTGATTTTTTCAATGTGAAAAAATATTCATATTTATATGCTATATTTTTCAACCAACCAAAAAAATTATGAAATAGACTTTACTTCATTACCTAGACCAATTATAGAGTTAAACACTATTGTATAATTGGTGTTTCATCTATCAACTTTTCACTATCTAAAGTATATTTCATCCATTATCATGCACTATGATTGTTTAAATACATGCTCCTACACCATCATGCTCAAATTTCCATGTCTAACCTCAAATAAGTTCCATATATATTGAATACCACTTTTTATGCATCCTAATTAGCCAATAAAATATATGTGAATTTTAAACTTCCGATGTACAATTATTTGACTATATGTAATATGCTAACCAAATATGATGCTCCTTCTACTTCCATATAAAATCTAAAATTAACCATGCACAACTCTCTAGAATAAGTGCATGATCATCAATAGTTTAAAATAATATTACTTCAAGGTCCTTCTATCTTCCCTTGTATTTTTGGTTAGATTAATGAATGTTATATACATAAATATTTCAATTTGAGTGGAGTTATAGTATTGTGATTCAATTTCTTAACTACATGAAGTTTTACATTTTCCCTTTTTTTCTCCAAATTCTTCTTAAATCCATACTTTGAATAAATGTTTCATGATCTAATTAAATTGGAAAAGATGATATATCTTCATCTATGGAGTTCAATTTCTTAGTTTCATGAAGTTGTATCATTTATTATCTTTTCTTTGAATTCTCAACTTCACACTCTTTTGATATTTGAGTCTCTGATTATTTTCTTGGCGTTATGTTGAATTCTATACCAATCAAATACAATTATTCCAAATAATCAAAACAATTATTTTCAATTATCAAAAACAAATAAAAAACATGGAATCAATTATTCAAATTATTAATTTAATATAGTATAACAAGAAAGTTAGATTAGAAACCAACTTTGGTATATCAAAAATTAAAGTATAATTAAAATTATGGCTAAGACATGGTGATTAGATGATGAATAAGACATACAAATTGTACTCTATTAATTCTAGGATAAATCATGAAACCTCAAGAAAATAAAAATCTATGACATAATGAAAGCCACCAACACACCACCAAAAGATCTAGGAAAAAATCCCACATTCACAATATAAGAACTAGGAAAAAATATCAATAAACACACACCTAAAAAAAAAATTTGTGGCCCCATGAGCTTAAATTTTAGTATTAGTAGTTTCATCTTCAAGTAGAAAGATATGGTGATAGCTATATTATTAAGTATATTATGGAAAATAAAGTTGTTACATGAAATTCATTGATTAGTTCGTCAATCATAGGATTGGGAAATATATCCTTATTTGTGAGTTTTTTTATATATAAAAATATACTCTTAAACAACATGAACCATCCTTTATATTAAATAAAGAGTGTATGGGAAGAGTGTGGACCACACTAGGTTGAATGATCCCCACCTAAAGAAGGTTGTGCACTATTGTTTAGTCTCAAGGTATTTTGCACAAAAACATATCAAGGTACTTAAATATTATTTGGTGTACTAATTGGAATCAACTAAAGTTCATGATCTTATGAAAATTTTGAGGTGATAATATATGGGAATCTATAAACATTGAGATATTTTTGGTTATCACTTCATGTAATTTTGATGATTGAGTCAATGTAACAAATTTAGATAATAACTTGGTAAGCTGTTACCCAATGATACCTTATTTAATAAATTCTCTATGTTACCCTTGATGATACATTATTTAGGTAATAACTTGGTAAGTTGTTACCCAATTATACCTTATGTGATCTAATGAGGTGTGTGGAACCTAATTTCACCGCTATGAGAGTCTACTTGTGGGAACTAGTAGTAAATTGAATCCACATTTTAAAGAATTTGTAAATGATGGTCTCAAGTTTATGTAACTATTATTATCCCAAAACCATGACATAGCCTCCTAGTGGGAGACCAAACATATTAGGTTACAAAATATAGTTCTCTACAAATATTTAGAAACTTCCTATATTTCTCCATGCACGCTAGTATGTCCTTATTAGCTATCATTACATAGGAAGTATAAAACATCACAATTATAGGATAATCCTTTCACTTGGTTACTAACCATCTCTTCATGGATTAGTATCTTGAAACCTAGTGAGTGGAGACTCAAATTAGTGTGCTTGGTATGTGACATGATGTCATATGATATGCAATATTAGTTAAGTGATAGTTCTTGAGGCATTATTCATGTTGTGCATGATATGCAATATTAGTTAAGTGATAGTTCTTGAGGAATTATTTGGACAGTGCTATGCTATAAATTTATCCTCAACTAATCTATCTAAATTGAGCTCAATTATTTGAATGTGGTAGGCCTACAATTTAAAATTTAGCATAAATTTCATATTTTGCACCACTAATAATTAATTTTTTTATAAAATTTTCAACAAGATTTGGTGATATTCTTATCACATTTTATTGAAAACCCATATTTCACTTGGAATAAGATCATTTGTATGGAATATTGGGTATCATAGATGAATAAAATGTGATTTCTTTGTTTGGTCTCATCTACCATGGGTATCTTCAAGTTTTTTGACCTTTCCTCCTACTAACATTTTATCTAATTTTGTCTCAACTCTTGTGTTGACATTGAGGTTTTTAGTTAATAATTGAGTTCCATATTTGTAAATTTTTCTTAATATAAAAACATATAAATTGTTATGCCTGTGCAAAACTAGGGGTTTTGGAACAGGGTATGGATACCCATCAAAGCATTTAAATTAAACAACAAATGCAATTAGCAGCTATAAATTGATAACTATGTAAATGGATTTGTTGAAAATGCTTTAGAAACTTTCAAGCAAATGCAATTCATGCTGTAAAGCCAAATTCCACGACTTTTGCCTTGTTTGGGCCAAAATGGTAGCTTTGGAACAATGCAACCAACCTGGGAGGACGCCTTGGAGGGTGATGGAGGTTGCTTGAAGGTGGGTTCGCTTCTTTACATGCTCCGCACTGTTCGGGTTTTCCGCACTCTATCTTTGTTTGGTGCACTCTGTCTTTGTTCGCCGTGAAAATGATAGGGACTTTTTTTTTAAATCCCTAATAAGAGGGTTCGACCGAACCCTATTTTGCTCGAACCCCCTTATTTTAATATTTTCATTCATATGTGGGGTGGGTTCAAGTGAACATATGGTTTGGTCAAACCATAGGGTTCGATCGAACCCATATAAAGGTTTGGCCGAACAGTTGGGTTCGACCAAACCCCTTCATTTTGTGTAGACACAAAAAAATAGTTTTCCCTTCCTCCACAAAAGTGTAAACCACTTATGTGGGATCACCCAAATGCATACATGGAAAATAACTCATGAGCACAGTTGTTCATAGTTATCTCTGGTATCAATTTTTGTCTTTACTATTAGGTCTATTATTGGCCAACCTATCAAATGGATAAAGATGTAATGGATTTAATTTTGTTTTTATAATCCATGGTGACTGCTATAGCGTGCCACATGTTTGGATTATCAATTAAGAATATTTTTCAAGCCGACCTGAATGCAATCCTTAACAATCATATAAGATTTTTTTGTAGAGTTGGATAGAGAGATGAACACATATGGTGTTGAGTGAATATTAGCAGACTATAGATGGAAGCGAAAAAGGCGAAGTGTGATTTACTCGCATGCAAATTGTCTTGAATTACAAAGGAACTGAATCTTCACTTGAGGTGTATTTCTATCAATTCATTCTGGAGTTCGCCATTCTATTACTTCATTGTGTAGGTAGTGAGTCTCCCATTTTGGACAGTGAGTCCTATTAGTGATCCACCTTTTGTAATATCTTACAACCGGTTATACTATATTATGAGCTAATCCTCACCGTGGTTTTTCCCATTCTGGGTTTTCCACGCAAATTTTTTGGTGTCTCTTGTGCATTGTGTTCATGTTTTGTTGATGATTTTGCTTATCTTAATTATTGTATGTGTTGGATTGATTGGATGCTATCTATTCAATAAGTTTAAGAATATACTGATTCAACCCCCCCTCTCAGTATATTGGATATTTAACAATTGGTATCAGAGCTTGGTTCTTGTGGAGAAGTCTAACAACTTGAGGGAGATCTTGAATATTGAGTAGATGAAGGATAATGCAGAACTCCAAACTACTCTTGATGATTATGACAAAGCTAAAAATGAGAATAAAGATCTGAAAGAGAATCTTGATGAGGTAAATGAATGTGTCCAGAAATTGAATGAACAATTAAGGATGTTCAAAGAGAGACATAGAGAAGTCAGTGACCGATTGAAACAAAAAAATTAAGACATTGCTAGACTAAAGTTGCAAGTGGAAGAAAAAAAAAGAATTGAAGAATGATTGAATATAGAGATAAAGAACAAGTCTAATGAATGCTCCAGACTTGAACAAGAAGTAGTGAATCTAAGAGGAGAACTGGAAAAGGAAAAAGTATGTGAGGATAGTTTCAAGACAAGCTCCACCAAGCTTGATGAATTGATAGCTAGACAAAAACCCTCTAAAGACAAAGGAGGATTGGGATTTGAAATAGGTGAAAGCTCTAAAGAAGAAAAAGATCAAAAGACTCAAGAAAAAGGAAAGCAAAAAAGGAATCAAGGAAGAAAACCACTCGTCAGACAACTAAATGCACAAAGGTACCCATCTTTCAATGGCACTTATTTTCCTTGCAACAAGTATGGGCATAAGGCAACTGAATGTAGAAGTAGGATGAATTAGTTTTTTGGTTCTTTCCCTTGACAATGCTATGCTTATACTAAGCTTGGATATAGAGTTAGTGAATATATAACTCAGATGATGAACTAGTTTAATGGAGGAATGATGAATAAATCCTTTGCTAGATATTGCTACACATGCAATAAATATGGGAATAAAGTGAATCAATGGTAAACAAGGTCTAATGGAAGTCAGTAAAGTCAAAGAAGTGTTGTCTATTATAAGTGCAACAAACTAGGACATATTTTAAATGTATGCAGAAGAAAAAAAGGAAAGCAGTACGCCCCAGAAAAGATGAATGAACCCAAGAAGAAGGTTAACAAGGAAGAAGTTAAGTAGGAAATGAGTAAAGTATGGAAAAATAAAGAAGATTCAGAGACTACTGATGCATCTGTACCCTCATCCGGTGTAGATGATTCCTCTGGTAACTAGACCTAGCATGGTCTTAGGGGGAGCTTTAGCAGAAAATTTTTAAAATAGTTGATTGTGAGCATGTCAGATCTGTGAAACAAAGTAAAGCTGAAGGAGATCAGTATGCAGAGGTTTTGGAAAAGAAACCGAAAGAAAATAAGCTTGTATGCTCGTTTGTGGAGCATATTAGGTTTTTAGAGCACAACTAAAGAAATTTAGCATCTTTTCAAATTCCAAGTGCATTAAATGTGAATTAGAGCATCACATTAATCTATAAAGTAAGGTTTTGAAGGTATTTCGATCATTCATGCATTTGAAAGAAGTGAAGAACAACTTGGAGCAATTTAGAGAGAATTGAGGAGAGACTAGTGAAAACCCTAGTTTCGGGTATCTGTGAAGAAAAAGGTAATTTTTGATTTTGTGCCACTGTGAGCTTGTGGAAATTCTTTCTTGAATCATTTTAAGTACTCAAAATATAGGAAATGGAAAATATTTTAGTTGTACAAACAAAAGAAAGACCTAGGCTCTCCTATAAAAAATATTCGATGAAGGTCTTCGAAGATGACCCTGTGGGCACTTTCTCTTCGATTCCTCATGGTTTCATATCGATAGAGGATACCAGAATGTACATTAGGGTTAGATAAAAAGAATTCAATCATATCAAACTAATTGATAAATGGATGAATGAACTCACTGATGATAAATTCTGGTTAAAACTTGAATACTCAAATCTTATGACGATGAAGTTGGACTGCTAGAATAATTTTACAAACTTCAGTTCTACAGTGGATGACCCATATGTAAAGTTGGTTCTTATGGACTAGTGAACCACACCTAATAAACAAGGAAGCAATTAAAGTCGTCAATGGACTCTGCGACACTAGATCAGTACTTGTGTTGAAGGTAGTGAAAAATGAAATGGTATCAAATCTCACCGGTGATGCCTATGACAAAAGGGCTCTAGCAATAAAACCTAATAAAAACCCAGTTGTGAAGTATGCATCTATAATGATTGGCCACAAAATCTACTTCATCAACAGAGAGAACTTTGTGTCTACTACAACTATCTATACTGGTTATGATATGTTTGTAAATGGTAAAAGCTATGATCTGTGTGAATTGCTTCAGCAACAACTTCTTGAGAACCTGGGAATGTCAAAGGAGAAGAAGTACCCATTTAAGTTTGGTTCTATAATTGTATGTTTATTATTCTACTTTTTGAGAATGCTACCAGGAAAATCTGGAACCGTGTGTTGGGATCCATCCTGACCTGTTGCACATTATATTTTTTAGCATATAAGGAATTTGGGAGATGTGAATGATGTATTAAATGCCATGATAACATTATTTTTTGTGTTTAAGAAGAATATGAATGAGTGAGACAAAATTCCAAGGAAGATTGTGGAGAAATACAAAAATGAGATTATATTTCATGTATCTTTTGATGAGTGTATGATAGAAGCGGTTGAACCCTAAACCATCTAGATTTAGCCTCTAGCTTATGAAGTCTCAAAAGATGTTGTTGAAGGATATGTGCAACTCTTTTTGAAGAGTCCTAAAGATCCGAATGAACCCCAGATAGGAACTTATGCAGAAAAATCCAGGGAAGTTCGCTTGGAGCAGCACAAAGCTCAAAGTAAGAAAAATGTGGAGAAAATGCTTAATCAATGTTTCACAGCTGAATAGTTAGCTCGAGAAAGAGTTGTTCAAGGACATAAGTCTATAGAAATACCTAATGTAAGGAGATCCGATAGGACGTCTCCTTCCATACCAACTTCTAGACCTGCTACAATGAAATATATCCCCAACACTACTGATAAAGGCAAAGGCCTGACTCTCTCCGGACCAACCACCAGATTAGGTAAAAGGAAAGGTGTTCCTATAGTAGCCCTTTTCAAAAAAAGAAAATAAAAGGCTACTAGAGAAAATAATATGAGTATTACAAATGATCAAGAGGAAGAGGACCCTACTGCAAAATTGATAAGAAAAAGAAGGGTTAGTGTCTCCTTCGGTGAAGGTGCATCACAGGAAACCAACAAAGTTCAATATGTGTCATCTTCAGATGATGAGCAAGATGATCATGAAGCAAAGAAGGACAAAATTCTAGAAGAAATTTTGTTGGACCAGGAAGAGAAAAACACCTCTCTAGTAAGGCCTCGTTCCCCTCTTAAACTTGATGTTTTGGTAAATAATTTGGTGAATCAAGATGATATAGTGAATTCCATTGCAGAAGTGTATAATTTAGTTGGAGAAGAGGATAAAGAAACAATAATTTTGGCTATCATCAAATACGTTATCATTTTGGAAGCCAAATGGGATAACATCATGTGTGATGTTCCTAAAAATTTGTGGGAAAGACTGAGGAAAAGGAGAGTAGAGGTAGTCGAGTTAGAAGAGAAAATAAGAAACAAAGCCTATAAAGAAATTGCACCCTCTCTAATTCTGGATAACTTAGAATCTTTGAAGAAGATTTGTGCTAAAAAGTTTAGGGAGAAAAGAAGAGTCAATATCCTGATGAAAAGAGCTAAGAAAGAAATTAGAGAAATAAGGAAGGAAACAATAAGAATTATTAGGGACACTGCAGAGAAGTATGGCATGATTGGTGCATCTGATTCAGCCTCTGAACCCAGAAAATAAACTTTTACAAAAGTCATGGAAGAACCTCCTTCTGGTGCTGCAAATGATAATGAACCTTTGGAAGTGAAATGCAATAATACCCCTCCAAAAATAGGTAGTACAAATGTTCTACCGAAAATCAATGTTGACAATGAAAATCTAGAAAATGAAAAACCTATTGAAGAAAATATTGAAACTGAAGTGCATGTTGCTACCCCTCTGGTACTTCCAAGTGAAGAAGAAGAGAAGAATAATGAAGAAAAAGAAGAAGATAAAATTGAAGAAGATAAGGTAGAAGAAAAAAAATCTAAAGAAAAGGAGATGGAAGAGAAGAATGCAGAAAAGGAGAACGTTGAGGAAGAAAAAGCAGAGGAGGAAGTATAAAATAGAAATATAGAATTTTTTGTTGGAAATAATGAAGAAGTATCCCAGCAAATGGTAGAATCACAAAATTCCACTAGAGAATCCTCCTCCAGTGATGATGTTTTGAAGGGATTGTTGTCAAAGTAGATTAGATTCCAACTGGTAATTCCTTCAGAACTCCTATAGCTTCCAATGAATCAAGGTTGTGCAGAACTGGACAAGATTTCTCTGGTACATAAATTGGTGTTAGGTGATCTATTTCATGCATCCGATAGGAGAGAAATCTTATAAATGCATCAAAAAGGGAGTGAGCTTATTGAAGACGCCATCAAAGCCCTCCAAGATGTTACTCCGGATACATCTGTTGATACATCTCTTTATTCAGTTGAGAACTTGAAGCTTCTATTGGACTCCTTTAAGGAGCATGCTATAGGACTTATTGAGAAAACAAAACAAAACGCAAAGGAAAAGAAAAATGAGAAAAGGTTGTTGATCCTTCATGACAAATATGCCTCGGCACATGCCAATGTAGAGAAAAGACTTGAAGTTGTGAAGGCTTGTGAAGCTGAAGCCAATTATGTGTTTATATGTACTGTATAAGGTGGCCTAATGTCACTCAAAGAATAAACTATCTCATGGACTCCATTGAGTCCCAGTTGACCACTGTCTTCGGCATCTATAATGCATCAATGGCAAGAGATAGATCAACTTGGAATGCCATTTATGTGCACAAAGAATTTATTTTTATGCTACAGAAGTAGAAAGAAGAGATAATCATAAATTTTGGCTTGCTTGGTGATAATGTGAGAATGGAGTATGCCCCGGTAGCCAATGCCTTGGCTAAATCTGAGAATTTGGACAAGATAATTTATTTGTCTTCAGATACTCTGGATGAAGCTGAAGAAATTTTTATTGCTTTGGAATCTTTGAACAAGTTGTTGATGTTTGTTAAGAAGAGTTGGGAGGATGGAAAAACAGCCTGGCAAGGCATTCTATAAAAACTACAAAATGCCTCCTCCTCTAGGTAAAATCTTTTTTTCCATTTTAATTTGCATGAGATAACTCCTCAAGGGGACTTTAGAAGTTTGATTCCATGTGTTTGTACATTTCGGACCAAGTGTACATATCTTTCATATTTTTTTTGTGATTCGGCCTTTGTCCTTGATGTCAAAGTGGGACAAGAGGAATGAGAAGTAGAGCATAGTTTGTACAATTTTGTATATTCTTTTTGGTACATGTTTCCATCAATGACAATGGGGGAGATTGTTAGAATAATGAAGAAGATCATATCCCTTGTTAACAATTTTGTTGTTCTTGATGTCACCATGATATATGAGTTGCAACTGCAAGACTCTAAGTCATACCAATCCAGTACTTTGAACCAATAATATAGGACCTATCTCTAGTATTTCGCTTCAGAATCCTCTCTAGTAAATAGTTGCTACTTAAGTTTTTGGAAATAGTCTGTGATTGAGAAATGCATACATGGGAAGGAACTCGTGAGCGCAGTTCATAGTTATCTCTGGTATCAATTTTTTTCTTTACTATTAGGTCTATTGTTGGCCGACCTATCAAATTAATAAAGATGTAATGGATTAAAAAAAATTGTATAATCCATGCCGACAGCTATAACATGCCATACATTTGGATTATCAATTGAGAAGATTTTTCAAGCTGACTTGATTGTAATCCTTGACAATCAGATATATATATATATATATATATATATATATATATATATATATATATATATATATAAGATGTTTTTGTAGAGTTGGATAAAGAGATGAACATATATGGTTTTGAGTGAATATTAGCAGACTAGATATGGAAGTGAGAAGCGAAAAAGGTGAAGTGTGATCTGTTAGCATGCAAATTTTCCTGAATTACAAAGGAACTAAATATGCACTTGAGGTGTATTTTTATCAGTTCATTCTGGTGGTTAGACATTCTATTAATTCATTTTGTAGGCAGTGAGCCTCACATTTTGGATAGTGAGTCCTATAAGTGAGCCACCTTTTATAATATCTTATAACTAGTTATACTATATTGTGAGCTAATCCTCACCGTGGTTTTTCCCACTCTAGGTTCTCCATGTAAAAATTATGGTGTCTCTTGTGCATTGTGTTCATGTTCTATTGATGATTCTGCTTATCTTTATTATTGTATGTTTTGGATTGATTGGATGGTATCTGTTCAATAAGTTTAAGAATATACTGATTCACATCCCCCCTCTCAGTAAATTGGATATTTAACAATATTAAATACAAATCATGACTTTGATATGTTACACTCCATTGTGAGATTACAAAATGTTTGAATGATTATGTTTAATATATACTAATGGAAAATGTGATGAATGAATATGTATTAAAATATGATTAATTTAATGCTTTGATGATGTGAATGATTTATAATGCAAATGAATTTCATGTAATCGATTAACTACCTTTATGATGCTCTAATTTGGATGCAACAAAGAATCGAGCCCTCAAGTTAGAGAGGGGGAGTATCACTTAGGAGAGGAGCTTGGTATGGTAACTCTTAATGTGCCTATTTGAGCTATCAAACACACAAAGCCTAGTTTGTCATGTTGATTCAAGTCAATTTGGGAATCAACAAGTAAACCCTTGGTCATAGCTTTTGGGATGAATGAAATGTTGGAGTTGATTTCTCTGATTTCTTTTGGTTATTTCTCTAAATTAATTCATAGTGTTGAATACCTTTAATGAGCTATGATACTTGAATAATGTGTATTGGATCAGCATATACATGTAGTGTCGACAAATGCAACCTTTTACATTTTATCACTTGTTTGGGCCCTTCTAATTTAAATTGGACTTAATATTTTTTTAATTTAGTGTTGTTAAATGCACCCCTTTACATTTACACACTTATTTGGGCCCTCTTAAATAATTGAGGTTAATTATTCCTTAATTATCCCTTTAATTCATTTACAAGCCTATTAAATTTCATTTTCCATAGGAGAAACCCGATATTAATTAATGCCTAAACATAACACTTCACATTGAGTAATGTGTGCCCTATGTTTATGGGTCTGGGACCCATTCACCCATGGGTGAATGGGTCCTCCCTAAACCTTAAGACCTAAATTTAAATTATGTTTTTGGTGGTAATTTAATGGTTTCAAATCTATAATTCAATGTCATCTTACATGATATTTAAATTTCAGGAAATTAAAGATACATACCTATAAATACAAGGTTATTTAACTATGATTCACCTAGCAATTTTATGAGAATTTAATGAAAATTATTGGAGAATTTCAAGAGAAATCAAAGGCATTCAATAGCAGATATATCATATTTTTATTGCAGCATTCAAGATCCATTCATCGTGTCAAAGTCTTCTTACACCATGCATGTTTTGGAGCTAACATTCTAATGTAGGTTTCATGATCAAATTAAGTATTCAAAGCATCATTTCAAGCAAGATTCAAGTGTCAAGATCCGCATCTAATTCAACCATTTCATGCAAGTTGCAAACCTCCTAAGATCTCCATTATCAAGGTTTCAATCAAGGGTTTGTTGAGTGGTAACATATCTTTGTGTATAGGAGCGAATTTTTACCCCTAATGCAAATTCCCCTTTTACCTTCCCTCACCTTAGAAAACCAAGGATGAAGGCAAAATTCCATGTAAACCTGCTACCTTCATTCCAATTGGCACCTGTTTTGAGCGTCGGTAGAGGCTTTTCTTTCGAGGATTCCTATGCGGTGTGTAGACGTACGTGCGACATGCACATGTCCTTGAAAAATTCCCACATCTAGAGCCTGGAAAGGCATTACAATTCCCATTGGAAGTTGATTTGTAATGCCCCCTTTGACGAATTGACCATAATATGGCCATTTTCTTCACTCTTCCCTTTAAATTCACTATTCATTCCTTCATTTGGGGACTCTTCCTTGTTCACTTCATCTCTCCAATCCCCTCTACAACTTCTACAACTTTGACATACTCTAAGCATTCAATCGATCACTCTTAAGCAACACTTTACACTTCACAAGAAACAACATCAACACTCGATCACTTCAATAGAGCAAGTGTGGGACAAAACACCATGACAGTAGAGGCTTGAGTTCCTCTCATTTTCTCCCCCACTAGCCTTGAGCGCTTTGGGTGGAGGTGGTAAGCTTTCACTCCTCTCCTCTATTATTTGGTTGACTAGCATAACACTGTTTTGTAGTGCTTTTGTGCTCTTTGCTTCATTTCCTACTTTTCTATCTATTTGGTTGTTCGTGGAGGTGGGAACACCAAAATGAGGGTTTGACTGAGGCAAACCCTTATATAGCCCCAACACTCTCTCTTTCTCTCTTGTGTGTAGGTATTGAAGGCATTCGCATGATGGAGGCTTCATCATTCACATGGTTGTAAGCATTTCCTTTCTTTCTCCTCTTTAACTCTGTCATTTCTACTTTACTTTAATTTAGTTCTATTACATTCTATTTTTTAATCATATTCTAGAAGTTCTTAGCAATTAGGTTGCCAGTAGTCACTCTGTTGTTTTTTGTGATAAACTCGCTCTCTAGTCCATACGAGATGCTAGCGTGCCTCTCGGATGCCAGTGCACCGCACTGTCATCTATATTCTATGCTGATGTCCTTTGGTCGAGAGCTTGTCGATTTGTCTAGAGAATCTCTGTGACGTGCTATTTCTTGTTCTACAACTCTCACCGCTGTTCTTTGAGGTGTTTTAGGGCAGTTCGCACCCTAAAGCTCTTTGAATGAAGATAACTCATAAGTAGAAAATACCCCTTCTCTACATTTTGGTGAACCTGACGTGAAGAACGCCTTTTTCAAAAACTACAAATTTATTTACCCCTACTTCGTGGGGTCATAAATTTTGACTCGGTGCTCAAAATTCAGAACTGCTTGTGTCATTGGAAAGGTCTCCTAGAGAACTAGTTTTGACCTCAAATTCCGCTCTAAAGGCCTTTGAAAATGCAAATTACTGTATTTAGACATGAAAAATATACAAGTTGATCCTCCACACCTGATCCTGATCTTACTAACATCATTTCTTCCTAAATCACCCCCTTTACTAATTAATTTAACTGAATAACCTTTATTTGATTAAGTTCAACATATTCCCTCTCTTAATTAAATAAATCAAATTTATCTGATTAAGTCATTCTCCTTTATTAATTAAATAAATCGGTTTGTTTAATTAATCCTATACTCTCTCTTTTAATTAAATAATTCACTTTATTTAATTAAGTCTCTAAGGTCATTTCTTTAAATTAAACTTTATTTGGTTTAAATATAACATCATCCTCTTTAATTAAATAAATCAATCTTTATTTAATTACATCTTAAATCATAATTCCTCTCAACTTTGATTTATTAAAATCCTAAAATCTAAGTCAAAATTATCAAATCATCTAATCTCTCATTTAATTGATCAAATCTTGATTAATTTAATCTCAATCACTAAGATCCTCTAGATTTTGTAACTTGCATCAATCAATCAATTTAATTATTTATTATTTCCTCTATTTTCCCTCAACTTGGCATCAAAAGGGAATATTCCACAAATTTGAAAAAATCCCTCCAAAAGTGAATGGGTACTTTCAACAAGGCATTTAAAGCCTCTTACATGTCCTTGGCCTTGAGCTAAGTGACATTAACTTCATTTTCCTTCCCTCTTCAACAAGTCATTTCACTAATTTCAAATTCAAACTAATTGCATTTATTGGCACTTTGATCAAAATGTGCACAACCTTCCTCCATTCGCATCTTAACAAGTGGCACTTGGCCATTGGGTGTTGAATGATCCCACATTGCTCAATCTCACTCATTCTTCCAAATTTGAAATCTATAAATGAGAGACTCTTCCTCTCATTCATCATCCACAATCCAAGCAAGTCTACTATACTTCATTTCATCCACAACATAGAGAAAAGTTACTCTCTTCACATTCAGAGCTAATTTTATCCATTTCATATCAAATGTTCATTATTTTCATGGTTTCATAGAAAGGTTATGCCAAAATTTCATCAAGGAGCTTCAATCATGTACAAATCTTCATCAAAGCTTGCATAGGAGTTGGGAAAGAACCAATTTCTACACATAATTGACACCAATTCCCCCATGGGATCAACAGTTTGCATCTTAGAATAGATTTCATTGATTTTATTTGTTCATTTGTTCATTTTCTTTCCTATTTGAGTATTGCAAATGGATTTCATGGGGAATCTTAGTTCTAACTTGTATATTGATTTAATATTGTGCTATTTTACCATGTTTGTGCAGGTGTAGGATTGGGGTTCACATTTTGGCGCTAGAAGGAGAGCAAGAAATAAAAAATCTAACATGTTTTTTTTTTAATTTGTTGTTTTTTGTCAGTTTTGTTCATTAATCCCCATTATAGCACATCTATGGTATCTTCCGGTGCATCTGACCTCTATTTTAACACATCTGGCAGCTGTTTTAGCACATTTGACAGTTGTTTTAGTACATTTGACACCTGTTTTAGTGTATTTGGCACCTATTTTAGCGCATATGATAGCTATTTTAGCATATCTAACACTTGTTTTAGCACATCTGAGCATTCTTTTAGTGCATATGAGCATGGTTTTAGTGCACAGATCTCTATTTTAGTGCTTTTATAGTTAGTTTTAAAATGACGATATCTTAGTCATTCAAAGGTCTTTTTTGAAGATTTTTTTTTTTTTGCAATGGGGTAGAATTTCATAAGCTATCAAATGGTATTAGTTTTTCTCAGTTTTATTAGAGTTAAAATTTTCAATTTTACATCTAAATTCAAACCACACTATAACTTGGTCTAAGTTTTAGGATTTTTATGATTAATGATTCATCTAACCCTTATATCTTCTTGTTTATTGATCTAATCTAACATTTTGAGCACTTTTGCAGGTTAGGAAATCAAAAAGGGGAGGAGGAAACAAAATAAAAGCTTCTTATGACATCATTTCTCTATTGTATCAATTGTCTTTAAACACTCTTCGAAGCAATTATAATTCCAAGTTTAAGGATTTCATCTCTTCAAGCTTTTAGGACTCAATAGATTTCAATTTGGGCTCTAAAAAGAACAAGACAAAAGGATTAAAAAGAACCTTAGAAAAATTTACTAGATTTTTTTTAAAGGTTAACAATTGAACAAGCAACTTTTGCTTTTCCTTTTGGTGCTTAAAAAGAATCATTATTGCTTTGAAGGATTTAAAATGAACATGTGCTCTTGTGTCTTGTAATATTTTTTGCAAAGTAATTTCATTTAAAAAGGCATATGCACTTCTATCATGCCTCACGACGATCTTGAGAATCAAAAGTCTTTTTGGTGGCATTAAGTTGCATAAAATATTGCCTCCACATTTCAATTTGGGTCCCTAAAAAATTGAACCAGTCTTGTGAGTGTGAGTGTGGCATATTGTGAGTGTTCTCCCTTTGTTTTTCAATGAAGGTCGATTAAACTATGAGATATGCTTGCTTGATTTTTTTTATCTTAGCGGGCTTGCCTTGTGGGAAAAATTAATCACCCAAGGGAATGACCCAATCAGGAACATGCTAAAGCCAAGCGACTTCCACCTGGGATATAAGTGTGGATTAGGGAACCAAGGCCAATATCACGAGGATTATTCTGACAAGAAGGGAAACAATGGTCTCTCTTCGTACTGGATAGTCCCCCCTGAACAAAATTCCTAAATTAAAACCCTTGTTTAGAAAAGGCCAAAATCCTTAACTATTTGTTGGTGCAAAAGGTCATGTCCTTTGAAGCCGCTCCACGTATACATGTGGTTCTGTTGTAGAGATGAAAATTATACCATGAGAGATTCATGGGTACTGATGCTTGATTGACCCAAGAAGCGAGTGCACTATAAGGGGGAGCCCATGTGGTCAAGCATCTAATCATCTGCACTAAATATGTGTAGCTAGATTCATCCAAGTGGGAACCCAACAAATATTGTCTTTTTAACCTAGGGATGTGCATATCATTGGAATCAAAATGCTTTTCTTGGATCTAAAACATTGGGAAACAAAAATTCACAAAAAGCTTCAAAATTTCAAACCCTTTGGAGGAAACAAATATCCTTTGACAAACCTAAGTGCTCTTGCTTGCCCTAGGGATTCTATCCTTAGAGGTTTCTAAGTACTTTGGTTTAATAATCATTTTTTTTCACTAAAGTCAACTTAGGAAACGGTGCTCTTGAAACTTTGATTTTCAAATAATGAACCTTGTGGAAGGAAAATGAATTGAGGCATACACATTTTGTTTGAAATCATAATCAAGAAAGTGTTTTTGATAAAAATAACTCATTAAGCAAAGATGAGGACAATTGGACCTCACACATGTGTTCTCTCAAATGATTTCCCACAAAATCAAAATTGGAAAACCAAGGCTCAAAAAGCTTAGTCCAAAAGCCTGTGAAAAGAATTTGTCTATGCTTCTTGAAGTTAGAGAAAGATTGGTATATAATTTATACAAGAAGGCTTCAAAGAACAACTTAAGTTTGTATGAGTTCTATTATCAATAGAATCCAACTCTTTTTCAAAGATTTTCTTTTCTCACATAGGAAGTATGTAATGTTCTTCAATACTAAGGTCTTGTAAGAAAGAGTCTTGTCTAGGTCAAGTATAGGATCAAAATCATCACTCTCACCCATCTCTTGCCAATCAAAATAAAATCCCATTTCACCAACAAACTCTTGGAAACTTTGAAACATAATTCATGCTAAACTTATAGGCAAAATCAACATCACCTTGTTTGACTTAATACACTTAGTCAAATTATCAATCCTCTTGAGAAAATTTACCTCTAGGATAACACAACTTCCTAAGGTTTACAAGTTCAAAATCACTTCATTTGGCTTAACACACTTAGTCAAATCATTCTCTTGTATGAGTTTACCTCTAGGATAACACAACCTCCTAAGGTTTACAAGTTTATTATCATCTTGTTTGGCTTAACACACCTAGTCAAACTATCCTTAATAAAAATCAAATCAATTCAAGCCCTAAAAATTTTAGCATCCCCCCCAAGGTTCTTCAAGAGTTTCATTTATTTGCATCATCCATCTTCCATTTAACTCATCCCCATCATCACTTTTAATCCTTAGAATTTCCTAGTTCTTCTCCTTTTTGTGCATAGGATTAAGATCAAATGATCTCTATTTTATGGTTCAAACAAGATCACAACATAAGAGGAATATGGAAATCACTAAGGAAACATCAAATTCAAGTGACCTAAGTCAAATGACTCCCGAAATAAACCTTGTAGGATGAAGCAATCCTCCAAACAACTCCTCTCTTCCATCACAAAACCCTCAAGAGGAAGGCCATGTAGAGGAAATCACCGATAATGACTTGGGGATGACACAAGAGGAAATAATTGAAATGGTTCAGAATCTTAAGAATCATAGAATTGTCAACTCAATGTTGAAACTTAATCCCTCTTTATATATACGTGTGCTAATGAAAGAAGGGGCTAAAATCCCTTCTAACTTTGACGTGAGTACCAATATCGAAAGGCCTCTTGTAAGCATGCCCCTGATATCGCTCCCCGACATCACTCAAGACATTCCCCAAATCATATCAACAATCACTTCAACCCCGCCAGTTGTTAACAAGGGAAGCACCATGCTTCGTGAAATCCAAAAGCATTGCCTTGTAAACAATAGAGAAATAAATATCAACACCACACCAGATAAATCCATCCCAAAAAATTCATTACACCAGTATGTTCCACTTACTTTCCATAATCATGTAGAATCATCCTCATTTCACGAAATGCCAATTTATCCCCTAAATATACAAACTTCTCTCCCCATGATTTCGTAAGAAGAGGGTGGGTTATTCGGGATAGGGGGATTCATTGATCCTTCCTCAAGATCAGTTTTTCGAGGGAACACACCACCATTCCCTCCATTACCTCTAACATCCATATCACCTTTCGGGTAGGGCCTTCCCCCCTACCCACCACTAATCTACCAAACCAAAGAAATCTAAGCATCACATCAAACCCCCTCATTTTCCCATCAGTATTGCAACAACATATGGAAATCATTCAAGCAATCGTAACGGTCAACACATCCATCATTCCCCAAATCTCTCAAACCATGGTTTCCCAAGGACCAAGCATCTCGATCACACCATCCACAATCCAAACCTTGATCACCAACACGACCCTTCCACTCATCACAATGGTTAGCACCATTCCCAATCCGCCACTGATTCCACCAAAAGCTAACATGACAAATTAATTCATCACCATGATTCAGGTAGTTCAAAAATCCACCCACCAAAGGGTACTTCAACAAAACCAACAAGCTACACAACTGGCTGCTCGGCAAGCACAAGCACAATTAGCCTCTCAAGTTGTACAAGCCCACCAAGCCCAACAAGCCACACAAGTTGCACAAGTGGCACAAGCAACCCAACAAGAACAAGCTCAAGCTCAAGCCCAACACCAAGCTCAATAGGCACAAGCACAGTACCACACACAACTGCAATAAATCCATCAATAGGCATACCAACAAGCCCTGCAAGATTTGCAGGCACAACAACAAGCTTAAAAATAAGCTTTATTGACACAACAGTAGCTAGAACAACAGCAAGCTTTGTTGGCGCAATAACAACTATACCAACAACAAGCTTTGTGGGAACAACAACAATAGGACCAACAACAATCTTTGTTGGAACAACAACAACAAGACCAACAACAAGAATTGTTGGTACAAATGTAGGCATCTTAGTAGGCCTTAAACGCACAACAAAGCTTATAGCAAACCCCCACCAATACCCCACTCGTCAATCAAACACCGCAAATGCCTCAAAACACATTCATGTCCCACCTCCCGATCCATAAAATGATGTTGCAGCACAAATCAAACTGCTCTCACAGCAAGTGTTGGACCTACAGTCAAGAAAAGCAACCAAAATGCTAGGCAATTTGTGCCCCTATCCTTTCGATAGGAGTCTTACAATGGTACTATTCCCGGAGGAATTTGAAATCCCCAAATTTGACAAATATAATGGGATGGGAAACCCTAAAAAATCACGTCAAGGAGTTTCAAGTTCATTGCATGGAAGTTACATATGATGACATGTATCTAATGCAACTATTTCATTGGAGTCTGACTGGTCTAGCCATGGAATGGTTCTCTTGTCTACCCAAAGGCATCAAAACATTCCAGGAAATTGTGGATGCATTCCTCAAAAACTATGAATTCAACATGGGTATGGATGTTAGTCTGGAGGAGCTATTAGGACTAAAATAGGGGAAAGGAGAAATATTTGCCTCCTTCTTGCAAAGATGGCGATCCAAGGCCAACCGGAGCAAGTGGACCATGCCAGAAGAGCAACAAATTTACACTATCATAGCCAATCTGGATGAAAGCTTGACGTTCTATCTAAAAATGCAATGCATTACAACATATGATCAATTGATCCCAAAGGCACTCAATATCGAAAGAGCCCTCACTACATGAGGGGGCACATCTACATTTCCTGCACAATAGGATAACTACCCATTTGCTAGTTATAATGATAAACCTCACACATGATCAAGGAACAAAAATGTCACAAACGACGGAGTGGTTGATGCTAAGGTTGTCATCAGTGCTCCCAAGAAAAATATTCAAACCCATCATCAACCACAACAATGTGCAACCCAATACGGTAGCACAACAACCACCGACTCCAAACAATCAAATCAATAACCTGAATAATCAAGGAGGACCACCTCCTCGAAATAAGTATCCTCCTAAGCAAAAGTTCATGGCCCTTGGGGAGTCAATCGAATCTATAATGATGAATCTGGTTAAAGAGAACCTTATCAAAATCTCCACTTCTGAGAAATATGTAGAACCAATGAAAAAACCACCATGGTACAATGAAAATATCCTTTGCAATTTTCATAAAATCAAAGGACACACAACCACAAATTGCATGAGATTGAAAAACATCATCCAAGATCTTGTTGAGGACAAAATCATAAATGTCGAGCAACCCGCTAGAAATCAAGATCTCAAAATATACATGAACACGATGCCTAATCACAATCAAGGAAATAATCAAGGAAACAATCAAGGAAATAACCAAGGGGACAACAAAAGGAAAAAAAAGTATTCCAATGAAAACCTTATATACGAAGACATCATCACATGCATAGATGAAATGGTCACTTTCATTAGCGTCAAACGAGCCAACGTTGATTGTGGAGACACCACATGCAGCGGAAAGGTTACTATTGTAGGGGCATCACAACCATCTAAAACCCCCATCTCAAATCATAAAGCTATTCCCTATGATTATAACGTCATTGACCAGCTAAAAATAACCCCCGCTCAGATCTCTATCATGGAGTTACTGAAAATTTTTGCCGCCCATAGGAAAATCCTTGATGAAGCATTAGTTGCATCGACTGTCTCTGCTAACCTTGATACAGAACAATTCAAGGCTATGGTTGGTAACATCGTCACCCCAAATATCCTCACCTTTTTTGATCAAGACTTCCTCGCCCAACAATCTCATAACCGTGCACTCCACCTTCAAGTCTTGGTTCACAAGAAAAAGGTCAAAAGGGTCTTGGTGGATGGAAGTGCGAGCCTCAATATTTGTTCGCTTAAACTTATAAAGAGCTTGGGAATCTTAGAAGACTCCATCGACAAAAACAAAGGGATTACCATCAGAGCATATGATGACTAGGAAAGAGTGTCTCAAGGCACTATCAAGAACCCAATCCAAGTAGGGCCAACTACTATGGAAACCACTTGTTAGGTCCTCAACCTTGATTTACCCTACAATATCCTCTTGGGATGCCCATGGATCCATGGGATGAAGGCGCTTGCCTTAATATTTCACCAATGTGTAAAATTTTCATACTAGAATGAAGAGGTCACAATCCATGGTGACCCTAAACCTTTTGCCTATTGCAAGAATTTGGAAGCCAAATTCTACAAAGTCCCCTAGGTACCAAAAAATGATGAAGGGCCCTCCACTCCCTATATAGATCCATCTAACCTTGCCTCCAATTCTGCAACAAAGACACCCTCCATCCCCGATATATCTGACATCAAGCTCATGATCCAAGACAATGGGTGTGGAGATTAAAGAATGAAGAAGAATGCCTTTTTTGTAGGAGAGTTACCACAATCTCCTAGGTCACATGGGCAACCCCAACCAGTTGAAACACTTGCCCACACTTTTAGGGTAGACCCTTCTAGATTCCGCCATTGGGGGGATCTAAGTTGAGAAAATGTGGACGAAAGGGAAATTTAAAGCTCACTATACAAAGGTGAAAGGCCCATACCCACCCTACCCATGGATGAAGCTAGTAGAGGATTACAAATGATGCTTGGTATGGGCTACAACAAAAATGAAAGCCTTGGAAGGAACAATGATGGACGACTGGAGCCCATCATTGTAGAAAGACGAATGAGAAATCTTGGTCTTGGATGTACCCCTCCGAGTATAACCCTATGTGGAAGAGGTGCCCCTATTAGAGTAGTTAGGACTCCCCCTCAGTTATTGACAACTGCCCTATAGTTACCAGTATCCATAGGTCTACCCCTAGATAATTTCACCTTTGACATAAATGATGTCTTTAGTAGTAGTGATGATGAGGATACCATAACCGGCCTACCCACACTTTTTGAAGACTCCTCCTTACTCATGATTAGTGCCTCACCCATTGAGTCAGACCGCCAAACTCACAAAATAAACCTAGTTTACCCATAACTCATCAATTACAACCAACGAGGACCACCAGTTCTAGACACATTCAAAAATGATGAGGCACTCTCATAATTATTGGGATTATGGGATACAATACCATGCAGAGATCATAAAGCTAGATTCAACATTACACTAGACACATAGGCCTATTACGGGGAGATGATTGAGTCCTTCAGTCACAAAAACAAAAGAATGAGAATAAGCTCAGGGTCATTGAGTGAAAACCACATTGTGGCACTCTCTAACCATAGAATAGTAAAGCTAAAGGATGCATCCAATAGTTAAAACCTCTCTGAGGTGCCGAAGGATGAAGGATTCAATCTCCCCCCTACTACACTTCATCAAGAGAAACCAACAGTCTTAACAGAACAGTGCAATCTCATCAATCTGGGAACAAAAGCAACACCACACATCACCTTCTATGCTAAATCACTTCTCATAGAAGAACAAGAACTCTTAGTGGAATTCCTAAGAGAGAGAAAGTTGAACTTCACATGGACCTATGCCGACATGCCGGGTCTTGATCCAGAAGTCGTGGTTCATCATTTAGGTGTCTACCCAGGGGCAAAGCCAGTAAGAAAGAAGTTGAGAAATATGCACCCTCAAATAGCCTTGCTAGTCAAGGTGGAATTACAAAAGCTCCTGGATGCTGGCTTTATATGCCCAATTGATTATCCAGAATGGGTGTCAAATCTTGTGCCAATTTCAAAACTGCATGGGGGCATCCGTATATGTACTGATTTTAGAGACCAAAATAGAGTGTGTCCTAAGGATGACTTTCCACTACCCAACATTGATATGATAGTAGACATGACGGTCAAACACAAGATGCTATCATTGATGGATGGCTTCTCAAGGTACAACTAGATTATGATAGCAAAGGAATACTAGCATAAGACGACATTTACATGTCCATGGGGCACCTATTGCTGGAACATGATGCCATTTGGGCTAAAGAATGCATGAACAAAATATCAAAGGGCCATGACACTAATTTTTCATGACATGATTCACAAAAATATGGAAGATTATGTGGATGATATATTGGCCAAGTCAAGGAAAAGACAGGATCACATAAAATCTCTAAGTGCCATCTTTGATAGATTGGAGAAATACAAGGTTAGACTTAACCCCAAGAAATGCATCTTTGGGGTGCAATCAGGAAAAATCTTGGGATATATAGTATCAATGAGAGGAATAGAAGTGGATCCCACCAAAGTCAAGGCGATCCTCGACATGGAAGCACCTAGGACACTAAAACAACTCAGAGGTCTACAAGGCAGGCTCCAATCCATCTGCAGATTCATAGCATAGTTGGCGGATAACAGATCCCATACTCTCATCTACTCCACAAGGGAGTAACATACAAGTGGGATGACAAGTATGATTATGTGTTTAGTAAAATCAAAGAATATCTACTTACGCCACAAGTGTTAATTCCACCTACTCTGGGAAAGCCATTGATCCTGTAAATTTCAGCAACCATGGTAGCTCTCGGTGTTCTATTAGCGCAACATGATGAAAATGGAAGAGAAAGAGAAATATACTATATCAACAAAAATATGGTGGGATAGGAGCTAAACTATACTTCCATTGAAAAGGCTTGTCTAGCAGTTGTATTTGCAGCTCAAAAATTCAGACATTATATGTTGTCTCATCAAATCAACCTAATCGCGAAGATAAATCCTCTCAAATACCTGCTTTCTAAAGCCACTCTCACGAGACGAAAAACCAAGTAGGTTATGATATTGATAGAATATGACATTGAATATGTGGAGTGCAAGGCCATCAAGGGATAGGAAATTGCAAATCAACTACTAGAAGCTCCTATTTATGCAAAGAACCCACTCGTTTCAAAATTCCATGATGAATCAATTTTCATCCTAAGTGTTGCAAACCACTGGAAGATGTACTTTGATGGATTTTACATGCAAAATAGATCAGGAGCAGGAATTTTCTTCATAACTCCCCAAGGAGATTCCATACCCAAATCTTACAAACTGTCATTTCCATGCATGAATAGCATAGCAGAGTATGAGGCTCTCATCATAGGCTTAAGGATTGCAGTACAATGGCAGATCATGACTTTAAAGGTATATGGGGACTCTCAGCTCGTAATCAATCAGGTAAATGATGAATATCAGACAAAGGATGATAAGCTAACTCCATACAAGAAGTTAGTCAAGAGCCTCAAAGAGTCATTCATTGATATCACATTTGAACAGATACCTAGAGCAAACAACAGAGTAGTGGATGCAATGGCGACAATTGGATCAGTCTTAGAAATTCTATGCAACGTCCCAAAACAAGAATTCCTGGTAGAGCAGCTTCTCATACTAGCATTCGAGGTATCAGAATCTAAATTTGTGTATGAACTCCTTGGTCTTGGTGATCCCTGGTATCATGATGTTTACACCTACTTAAGAATAGGAGTCTTGCCCGCTGATATAACCCCAAACCTTAAATGAGCCTTCATCAAAAATTCCACCCACTTTGTCATCCTAGGAGAAACCCTTTATCGTAGAATCATTGAAGGAACCTTGTTGAATTGTCTGAACACTAAGGAAGACCTTACTACTTTAACTGAGGTAAACAATGGAATTTTTGGTTCACACTCGAGTGGTATGACCTTGGCGAAGAAGTTGTTGAGAACCGGATACTACTGGCAAACAATGGAAAGAGATGCACACGAATTTATCAGAAAGTGTTTATAGTGCTAGCAACATGGAGACCTTATTCATACACCAGCTCAAGAGCTTCATCATATTGTTATGCCTTGACCCTTTTCACAATGGGGGCTCGATCTCATCATAAAAATCACACCCACCTCATCCAACGACCACAAATTCATCATCACCACCATGAAGTACTTTACAAACTGGATTGAAGAAATTCCCATGACCTACATAACGAGAAAGCAGATATCCAAGTTCATCCTGAACTACCTCATTTTTTGGTATGGTGTCCCCCAAGCTATTATCTCAGATAATGGGACACCTTTAAAAAATCAGGATGTTCGTGAGTTATGTGAAAAATTCAATATCCAACATCGCTTTTCCACTCCATACTATCCTCAAGGCAATGGCCAAGCATAAGCTACCAACAAAACCATCTTGAAAATCCTTAAGAAGACAGTCAATGACGTCGGTCGTGAGTGGCATCTGCAGATAAATCTTTCCTTATGGGCCTATTGCACTAGCATCTGCACACCAATAGGTGCCACCCCATTCTCCTTGTTCTATGGATCAGAAGCCATCTTACCCATTGAGATCGAGCTCCCATCCCTGAGAATATCATTGCAAAACCTCATCACGGATGAAGAATACAGGGTCTCACGACTTAATGAGCTAGAGTTATTGGATGAACAGTGTATGGATGCCCTAAACCATCTACAGGTGTATCATAATCAGCTTAAGCAGAGTTATAAAAAGAAGATCAGGAGGTGCACCTTCCAAGTTGGCGAACTAGTGGTGAAGGAGGATCAGAAGAATGAGCCAAATCCAGAAAGCAAAGGAAAATTTGAGCCCAACTGGTTGAGACCATTTGTCATCATGGCAAGCTATAAATCAAGAGTCTACCAATTATCAACACTAGAAGGCGTACCCCTACAGGAGCCTATGAACAACTCCCATCTCAAAAAGGTTTATGCCTAAAATCTCGCAAGGTATAGAACCAAAAATCAAAAAAATCAAAAAATGTCCTAAACAAATGGTCACCCTGATGAAAACCTGGCAAAAAGGCATCTTGGTGGCAACAAAAAAATCCAAAAATCCAAAAATCCAAAAAATCAGAAAAAGGATTGAAAACAGTAAAGAAAAAATTGTCCTCTAGTGAAAACCATTTCGGTGGTACTTTGGACAAGTACCTTGGTGAAAACCTAGCAAACAAGTGTCAATCATAAATAAAGAACTCTCCATCCACCAGGATCTTCATGACCTATTCTGCGCACTCACTTATCCATTACATTCCATCTATCCTTCCATCATCCATTCACGTTTGTACCATAGCTTGATCTTGTGTTCATATCATGTTCCACCCTAGTACTACTTGGCACATTCTAGAGGTTAGTTTGTCCTACCTTTATCGAAGTAGTCTATCACATCACGCTGGGGGCATGTTCCTCTACCTGCATCAGATCGGATTCGTGTATATTCTTGTGATCTTTCTTAAAATCAAAAAATCCAAAAACATTCAAAAAATCAATCAAAAAATCCAAAACATGTCAAAAACCTGGAAAAATAAAAAATAGAGTCATCTTACCAAACTACGTCATCTCTAAGCTTGAACATAGGCAAGACTTCTCTTTGATCATCCCTCGAGACATTGGGTGATCCCACAAAGCTAGTTTACACTTTCTCGGAGATTCTGATTTTTGCTGAAATCACATATTTTTAGAAAATATAATGATTTAAGCCTTAAAAAGTTCCATTTTAAGGATTTCAATTGAAGAGGATTTGATCAAACCACCTTAGATCAAACCCCCTTTGATAGAATCCTGCTAGTTTTAAACCATACCTACAACAGAGTCTCCTTTACACCTATCAAAATGCTGATAAAAAATCACTTTTGATTTACCTTTTGGGGGATAAAATGAATTCATTTAAAATTTATTTCAAATGATCATGGTAGTCCTTAGAACGAGCTATCCAACAAATATAGTTTAATATGTTTTGGTTTTATTATGTATGTGTTTTTTTAGTTTTATTAAACATAGGTTTTTCACCGAAAATCAAGCTCTATGTTCTGCACATGTGGAAAAATAGAATATTATCAAAATAAAATTGTAAAAAATATGCTCAGGCTGGGTATTGATGTCCTTGATCCATTAAAAAAATAAAATTGAATTTTGATACATATAGAAAAACTTATGTTGTATACAGTTCACCTATGTTTCAATTGTAATTGGTTTGACTTTGAAACTTGATTAAGGAAAAGTAATTTAATAAAACACTATGAAACCAAATGAAAGTGCTAGATATCATAGATTTTCTAGATATCATAGTTACAAATCTAAATTAAAAAAAAATAGATTTTTATCCTTCATACAAAAAAATTTATGTTGTATACAGTGAGTGTCACTCCTTAAAAATGTTGTTTTAAAAAAAAAACTAGTTTTCAAAGGAGATGGCAAAAGAAGTGCAATCCGATTCCAAAAATTTTGAAAAAAATATATTTAGAATCTATAGACAAAACATAACAAAATCCCTAGTTTGTATCATCTTCAAATTCCTCATGGTTTAGCTGCTATAGGAGCCTGAAAGTGAAGATTTAGTTAAAAAAAATTAGTTCAGTGTCCAGTTTTCCCAAAAGCTATAAACCAGTATTGTGGGATCACTCCATTTTAGGTCAGTCCTTTAGGCATCTATTGCAACAATTTGGCAATCCGTTTTCCCATCTTTCTCATTGTTGATTCAAGTTTGTCGCCAGTCAAACTACTTGGTCTCTACATGTATAATGTAGGCAAGACTAATCTATGGATCAGCTCCCGAGACCCCTAGGATAGGTCTTTAAATCAGTCTCTTGGTCAAAATCTCGAAAATACCAAAAACATTGAAAAATATCAAAATCCCAAAAATAGCCTCAAAACATTCAAAAAACAACAAAAACATCCAAATATCTGAAAAAAACCCAAAATGGTGCAATCGCCTCATCTCGCTTTCACCCACAATAATCATCATTCATAATAAATCAGTCATCATCTTCACCCTTTGGTAAGTCCATCAGAAGCAAGTCTAACAAGTTCAATAGTGAACGCCTAATCGTCAAAGTCTCAAGTCTAGGTCAGTAAGCAAGCAGGTTGATCAACTCTAAGTATCAATAAATTATCATCCAATCAATCTCATCAAACCCTGATCAGAACATGTCCTAGGAATGTGACCTTCCTGCGATGGACATTAGCATTAGGTAACACTGTAGTTTAGTTTTGGCTAGCGGTATGAAGAAAATTAGCTTGTTTGTTTACTTTATCTTGGTATTTTTTTGGACATCTTATTTCACATCCACTCTAAGGACCTCTCGATGATTCCTAAAAAAAATAGGTTTAGAGAGAAAGGAATGGGGCAATGATCATTATCTTTTTTACCTATTGTGCTTGTTGGATATTCTAGTAAAATAACTTGCTAATACATGCTTTGTTCGGTTTGTAGGGAGGGTGTTTTAGGTGTCTTGTTGACCACATAGGAAGGCTTGCCTTACTATGTTTTGGTTTGAGATGTTTAAAATATCTGAATTGCATCCTTAATAAGGTTTTGTATGTCAAGTGTGAACATGAATACTCCTATCTGATTGTCGAGTCAAAGTCCATCACACTAGGTACAATGCCATCCTAGTCCTTTATACCTTGAGGCATCGTACATATGTGTGTTATCAAACATAAAGTAATTGGCACTTTTAAAATCCCAACTCCTGGTAAGCAAAATCATCATCATAATGTAGGCTTGTTGGACCCTCTTGTCATCATTATTTTCTTCTTATTCTTCTATCTTTACTAACATTTCTATCCAAAATTGGTGCGTTGTATCAGAATATACATGAGGCTACCCACGACCGATGATTGTCTATACATCATCAAAATTGTCTACATCAAATAATTATCTTTCATCCTTGGATCAATAGAACCACTCCTCTCTCATTTTATCGTGATCTCGATTGAAAAATGGAACATTTCTGCTCGATCTCTCGAGGGGGCAATATACCAGCATAATCCTCTCGCTGGGGCAGTAGTGGGGCATCTTAAAAAATAAATAAAAATTGAACTTTGATCACAACAATTTATTCTTTGAACCAATGCAACAAGTGCATTGGTTGAAAGAGGGGCAAAATGTAGACACGAAAAATATACAAGTTGATCCTATGCACCTGATCCTAATCTTACTAACATAATTTCTTCCCAAATCATCCCCTTTACTAATTAATTTAATTGAATAACCTTTATTTGATTAAATTCATCATATTCCCTCTCTTAATTAGATAAATAAAATTTATCTGATTAAATCATTCTCCTCTATTAATTAAATAAATCAGTTTGTTTAATTAATCCTATACTCTCTCTTTTAATTAAATAATTCACTTTATTTAATTAAGTCTCTAAGGTCATTTCTTTAAATTAAATAAATTAAACTTTATTTGGTTTAAATCTAACATCACCCTCTTTAATTAAATAAATCAATCTTTATTTAATTAAATCTTAAATCATTATTCCTCTCAACTTTGATTTATTTAAATCCTAAAATCTAAGTCAAAATTGTCAAATCATCTAATCTCTCATTAAATTGATCAAATCTTGATTAATTTAATCTCAATCACTAAGATCCTCTAGATTTTGCAACTTGCACCAATAAATCAATTTAATTTATTTATTATTTCCTCTATTTTCCCTCAACTTGGCATCAAAAGGGAATATTCCACAAATTTGAAAAAATCCCTCCAAAAGTGGATGGGTACTTCCAACAAGGCATTTAGAGCCTCTTACATGTCCTTGGCCTTGAGCTAAGTCACATTAACTTCATTTTCCTTCCCTCTTCAACAAGTCATTTCACTAATTTTAAATTCAAACTAATTACATTTATTGGCAGTTTGATCAAAATATGCACAACCTTCCTCCATTCACATCTTGACAAGTGACACTTGGCCATTGGGAGTTGAATGATCCCACATTGCTCAATCTCACTTATTCTTCCAAATTTGAAATCTATAAATGAGAGACTCTTCCTCTCATTCATCATCCACAATCCAAGCAAGTCTACTATACTTCATTTCATCCACAACATAGAGTAAAGTTACTCTCTTCACATTGAGAGCTAATTTTATCCATTTCATATCAAATGCTCATAATTTTCATGGTTTCATAGCAAGGTTATGCCAAAATTTCATCAAGGATCTTCAATCATCTATAAATTTTCATCAAAGCTTGCATAAGAGTTGGGAAAGGGCCAATTCCTACACATAATTGGCACCAATTACCCCATGGGATCAAGATTTTGCATCTTAGAATAGGATTTCATTTTTTTCTTTGTTCATTTGTTCATTTTCTTTCCTATTTGAGTATTGCAAATGGATTTCATGGGGAATCTTAGTTCTAATTTGCATATTGATCTAATATTGTGCTTGTTTGCCATGTTTGTGCAGGTGTAGGATTGGGGTTCACACTAGAACATAGAAAATACTGAAAAAATCATAATGAATTTAATATCTTCTTTTATTAGTTTTGTATCTAATTTTGTTACAAATATTAATGATGTTCCATTCCATGCATATGACGGTGACTTGGATTTGTCTGTCACTTTGTTTCTTTGACCCTTCTCATGAATTTCTTCCTACTTCAGAGGATATTTTTTTGCAAGAAGATGAAATCATTGATACCTTTCTTAATGGTACTCTAACTTCTATTCATTCTGATGCACTCTCTTCTAAAGATGATGCATTTGTGAATGATGAAACTTCTACTCCTTCCAATGCAATCTCTTCTAGAGATGTTACATTTGTGAATGAAAAATATCCTACTCATTCCAATGCACTCTCTTCTAGAGACATTACATTTTTGAATGATGAATTTCTTATCTATTCTAATGCACTCTACTCTAGAGGTGATGCATTAGTGCATGATGAATCTCCTTCCACATTTGATCCTGTTTGGATCGATGTTGAGAATATGTCTTCGAATAATCATTCTACTAGTTGTGATGATTATGTAAATGTAATATATGTCTTTGTTGCCCCTCAAAGGCCTAAGAGACCGGTCATTTACTTGACTCTAGCTAGTCCTTCTCCTGAAATGGTTTGTTCTATTGATGGTCTTCCATTTGATGGTGATTCCCTTGATCTTCCTAAGGCTCCCTATTATAGAGTGGTAGCCCATACTTATGATACTAGAATGAATGAAAAACTAAGCCTTCTTCAAGCACCTAAACCTATGACTAAAGCACCTGGTGATAATGGTGTTGTCGAGAAATCTTGGGTTTCTTTGGCTAAGATCTCACTTTGGGACTTGCTTCAATCTACTCCAGTTTATCAAGGTATGCTTCAAGAAGCCTTACAAAATATCCTCTTGCCTTCTTCTACTAGGCTAGTAGATGTTGATGCATTAATAGATTATATTCATGTGGATTCGCCAAATATTACATTCTATCCATAGGAGCTCCCACCTTCAGAAGTATAGAAGCAAGTGGATCCTCTAACGAATATAGTTAACATTAATAATATTTCTATTAGATGTACTCTCATTGATTCTGGTTTGATGCTCAATGTATGTAGCATTGATCTATTACCTAAGATTAATATTGATCCATCCTCTATTAATGCTTCTTCTATTGACATTCATCGGTTCGATAATGTTGTTCGATAAGCCCTAGGCACGATAGTCTTTCCTTTGAGGTTGGGACCCATTACTGTACCTACCCTTGTATATGTTATACATGAAAGAAGTTACCTTATAACCTTCTTCTTGGTAGACCGTGGATTCATGCTATGGGTGCAATCTCGTCCACCTTGCATAAATGTATTAAGTTCATTTGCAACAATAAAGTAGTCATGCAATCAAGGTTGAACCTGATGCTATGCACTTATGTGAGATGGTAGTTGTTGGTCAGAGTTCAGTTGTTCCTACTCTTATTCCTTTAGTGTATTCCAATGTGTTGATCTTCACTCCAACATTACCTACTGCAAAGGACACTCTTGAGGTAGATGTCCCTAAAGAAGATCCTTCTGAAGCAAGAAATCCTAAGTTTGTTCCTTCTACTTCCTCTCAAAGGAATGCATGTCTTGGTGATGATTGGGGTCCCTTTGACTTTATAGATTCCTTCGTTTAGTAATATAAAGTCGACCCAATCTGCTTAGACCTTCCAACAACATCATTCACACCCTCTATCGAAGATGGTTATTCCTATGTATCACGGGATAATGTGAATGTGAATTGTAATCTCCTTAGCATTGATCCTTCTTTTGAGGAAGATGATTACACCTCTACTAAAGAGGATAATACTAACATTCCTATCAAGAAGGATGATGACGATCCCATAGAAGAGTATGTTCCCCCTTACTGGAATAATGCTTTCTATGAAGATCCTCCTTCTTCTCATGATTTGCAAACATGATATGGCACTGGCTTTAAGCTTGTATCTAAGTATGGCTATGAGTGTAAAGGTTGTGGGTATAATGAACAAGGCATACATGTCCCTATAGAATTTATGCCTCATAAGCATAATTTGAGGCTTGTTTTCTCAAATAAACAATTTGAGCAGAAACCATGATTGAATGTTGACATGATGTCCACTCAACCTCATTCTCATAGATTGGTCCATCCTCCTTTGACTTCTATCTTTGTATCTTCTTCTTGCGAGCAATCAATCTTTTCTCTAGAAGAGAAAGGGTTGCTTCTTGCTCCTCATCCTTTATCTGAGCAATGGCATATTTTGTTATGGCATCTAAAATCTCACTTCATTACTCTTCCTCCTCCTACATGTAAGAAATCTCATACACATGATAAAGTAAACCATTATTTTTGTGCATACCATCGAGCGTCTAGCCATTCCACTAGCGAATACAAGACCTTGAAGGATAAAATACAACTTCATGATTCAGGTTCCATCACTCATTTTTTTGTTCATGCACCTGCCTTTTCTTCTCTATAAATTTCAAATGTAGCATCCATTGAGTGGACCCTCTTCATTTTCAAGGGTTCTTGAGAGACCTCTTTGAAATATTTTCTCTCAAAATTAATTCTATGGCATCTAGCTTGGGGGTAGCCCGACCTGACCTATTTCATATCTTGGTGTCTAGCTTGGGGGCATCCTTACTAGACCTCACTTTTCAAATAGCGTG
Organism: Sequoiadendron giganteum; assembly: GCA_007115665.2. NCBI lineage: Eukaryota > Viridiplantae > Streptophyta > Pinopsida > Cupressales > Cupressaceae > Sequoiadendron > Sequoiadendron giganteum. Next base: position 454,277,615 of record CM021102.1, read on the forward strand.
TCCCTTGAGTGGACCCCTCTTCCTTTTGAAGGGTTCCCGAGAGACCCCTTTGAAAGTATTCCTACTTGACAATGATCTGTGTGATTGTTTGCTTACTTGCTCTGTGAGACTGAGAACCTGCAGAGCTACTTTACATCTTTAATTTGTGATATAGGTTTTCCTCCTTGAGTGGGGATTTCTTTTATGACTTTTACTCAGTGGTAAAGGTCTTCCTCCTTGAGGGGGGATTACTTTTATCAATTTTACTCGGTGGTACGAGTTTTCCTCCTCGAGCAGGGATTGACACTTTTACTCGATGGTATGGGTTTTCCTTCTCGAGTGGGGATTAATTTTATCGCTTTTACTCGGTGGTACGGGTTTTCCTCCTCTAGCGGGGATTTCTTTTATCACTTTTAATCTGTGATATGATTTTTCCTCCTCAAGCGAGGATTGCTTTTATCACTTTTACTCTGTGATATGGGTTTTCCTCCTCGAGTGGGGATTGATTTTATCACTTTTACTCTGTGCTACAACTTTTCCTCCTTGAGTGGGGATTACTTTTATCACTCTTGCATTCATTTCTTTCTCTTCTCAATTGTATATACTAGATCGAATATCTACATCTTCTTCATCCTGAGTATATGCCTTTCCTTCCTTCACCTGTCTTGCACTCTTGGGTTTGCCAGATCGTGGTCTTCTTCCTCAATGGTTTATGTATACATTTCTAACCCTACAAATTCTTTGATCTACTTTACTGAAGCACTCATTAGTATTCGTTCTTGCTAAAGTAGGGTAAAAATGTATAGGAGTAAATTTTCACCCCTAATGAAATTTCCCCTTTTACCTTCCCTCACCTTAGAAAACCAAGCCCAAAGGAAAAATTCCACATAATCCCACTACCTTTGTTCCACTTGGCACCTGTTTTCAGCATCGGTAGAGGCATTTCTTTTGAGGATTCCCATGTGGCACGCAGACGTCTGTGTGATGCACAAAAATCCACGTGCCACGCTTACGTCCCTGATAGATTCCCATGTCTGGAGCCTACAAAGGTATTGCAATTCCCATTGGAAGTTGATTTGTAATGCCCCCTTCGATGAACCGACCCGAATATGGTCATTTTCTTCACTCTTCCCTTTAAATTCACTATTCATTCCTTCATTTGGGGACTCTTCCTCATTCACTTCATCTCTCCAATCTCCTCTATGACTTCTATAGCTTCAACATACTCTAAGCATTCAATCCATCACTCTCAAGCAACACTTTACACTTCACAAGCAACAACATCAACACTCCATCACGTCAATAAAGCATGTGTGGGATGAAACACCATGAAAGCAAAGGCTTCAGTTCCTCTCATTTTCTCTACCACTAGCCTTGAGCACTTTGGGTGGAGGTGGTAAGCTTTCACTCCTCTCCTCTATTATTTGGTTGAGTAGCATAACACTATTTTGTAGTGCTTTTGTGCTCTTTGCTTCATTTCCTACTTTTCTATCTATCTGGTTTTTTGTGGAGGTGGGAACGCCAAAACATGGGTTTGACTGAGGCAAACCCCTATACATCCCCATTAGTTTCTCCCTCTCTCTCTCTCTCTTGTGTGTAGGTATTGAAGGCATTCACATGATGGAGGCTTCATCATTCGCACGGTTGTAAGCATTTCCTTTCTTTCTCCTCTTTAACTCTATCATTTCTACTTTACTTTGTTTTAGTTCTATTACATTTTGTTTCTTTATCACATTCGAGAAGTTATTAGCAATCAGATTACCTGTAGTCACTCTGTCATTTTTTTGATAAACTCGCTCTTTGGTCCGTACAAGATTCCAACACGCCTCTGGGATGCCAGCACGCCACACTATCATCTGTATTCTATGCTAACGTCCTCTGGCCGAGAGCTTATCAGTTTGTCCAGAGAATCTCTATGACCTGCTATTTCTGGTTCTAGAACTCTCATCACTGTTCTTTGAGGTAGTTTAGGGCAGTTCACCCCATGAGGCTCTCTGAATGAAGAGAACTTGTGAGTATCAAATCAACCTTCTCTACACTTTGTTCATTATTCATTCGCTCTTTCATGTTTCATTTCATTTGAAGGTTTGATTACCAAAACGAGGTTTGACCAAGGAAAACCCCTTTTTACCCAAAATAAACATTTTTCTCTCTTGTATGTGTGATTGAAAATTTAGGTTGAAGAAGACTTGAAGACATTTTAAAGAGCAAGATTTAAAAAGTTGTTAAAGTTGAAAAAGTTGTCCAAATTGTTGCCTTCTCACAGAAACTATGATTCTGAAGTCATTTCTGACATTTTGACTATGAAACTTGGGCAAATTGGAAGATTAATATTTTCATCAAAGACTCCAAAAAGCTACAGTAAAGCTGTAAACTTAGACCCATTTTCCCATGGGTGAATGACTCCCAGATCTACTTCTAAAGAGCACTTTTCGTGATTGGTACACAAGTTCTTTCCCTTCTTTGATCTGCAATTTGATTTCTAGTTCTGCTAGTATTGAGTTTAATATTGTTGTTTCAAGTGTTAGATTAAATTTTTGTGTTGATTTACTATCTTTATTTTTTCTCCCCAAAGTGTTATTTGACCTTGAACCCCATCCTTTAGTCATAAAGTAATATGAAGATTCCCACTTTGACTTGATTCACCTAAGTTTTGACAATCAATTCATTGCGTGGATCTCATTTCCTAATGAAATAAAGGAAAATGGGTCTATTTATTATAATTTTGGTGAACCCCCCTTTTCAACCACAAAAACCCTATTTTTTTATGTTTCATTCCAGTGAACCTAAATTTTGAGCATCATACCTTGCTGATTTGGAGTCCATTATCAACCCTAGATCTAGGTTTTGTATTCATTTTCATCTCATTTAGGGTTGATAACTTGCATTAGTTTTCATCTTGTTTAGGCTTTTAGGTTTGCATTTTTGTATCCTTAAAATCTAGAAAATTCAAAAATACCAGTCATCTTGCATAGTGTTTACATACCATTGCATCATCATTCATTTACATTTCAAAATTGAATCAAATTTACATCTCAAATTAGGTCTTTTTTCTTTTCATTTAGTACGATTTTGTACTTGCATTTAGACGTCATTTTACAAAAAAATGAAACTGTAACTCATTGTTTGAAACTAGAATCTGAAAACCATAAAAGTCATCTCAAAAAATATAAATTTAATTTTTAAAAACCCTAAAGTGGGACCAATTTTCTCATGGGTGAATGAGTCCTTGATCAAGGTATTTTCTAAAATTATAAGAATTAAAATCATTGATTTTGCCTTCTATGTTTCTCTATTCAGTTTGTTGTTTCAGTTTTTTGAAATTCTATTATCTGAAATTGATCATATTAAGCTTCATTTTTCAAATTCAGTGCATTGTTTGAATTCAAATATGCATCTAAAGGACATAATTTTAAGGTTTTTGCATAGCATGATCAAAAAGTTATCTTTCTTCATATCTGAAAATTGATAATATCTTTGCATTTCAATTCATTCTTGCATAATGGGCATGCATATAGGTAATCTATGGAATTCCTTAATATCTTTGGTTGATGTCTCAAGTTGTGTTTTTGGTAATGATCCTAATGTAATAGAACCTAGTCATGCTCAACCAACCCCTAGTGAATTTCCTTGTAAAGTTGATATCTGAGGTGAAGATGATGAAATCATGCATAACTTCATACATAATTTCCTTAACAACCTTCAGGACAATGCATCATTTTACCCTTTTGAAAATAATTTATTGTATCTTTCTTCTACTTCAATGATTGAGGAGAGAATCCCAAATATAATTTTGAGTTACAAACTTTTCGTCAACTAAGAAAGATAACTTCAAGTCATTCTAAAATGTGTCAAGATTTATATTTTAGCACAAAAAACATCTCTTTAGACCATTAATAAAATAACTTAAATTAAAAAATATCTTGAAGTTCACTTTCTTAATCAACTAATTTATCAAACTAGGTTTGATAGTCACATAATAGATATGTTTTGCATAATTAAGTGAAGGTTCCAATGAAGCATTCATTTGAACACTTGGAACATAATGGTTGAAGACCTGAGTAAAAGTATCTACATATATGAGAAAAGGTTAGATCTTTTTCCAATCATTGATACCATTAAATAATTTCATTCTTTAGGTAGAAAGATATGATATAAATTTTTTTTTCATGATAATTTGATGAACTAGGTCTAAAATACTACTTTAATCTAAATAGATAGATAACAAGATTGTTTCCATCAAAATTTATGGTATCTTTATTCTACTTTAATGATTGAGGAGAGAATCCCAAATAATTTTTTGAGTTACAAACTTGTCGTCAACTAAGAAAGATAACTTCAAGTCATTCTAAAATGTGGTAAGATTTATAGTTTAGCACAAAAATCATCTCTTTAGACCATTAATAAAATAACTTATTTTAAAAAATATCTTGAAGGCCACATTCTTAATCAACTAATTTATCAAATTAGGTTTGATAGTCACATAATAGATCTATGTTTTGCATAATTTAGTGAAGGTTCCAATGAAGCATTCATTTGAACACTTAGAACATAATGGTTGAAGACCTGTGTAAAAGTATCTACATATATAAGAAAAGGTTAGATCTTTTTCCAATCATTGATATCATTAAATAATTTCAATCTTTAGGTAGAAATATATGATAGATATTTTTTTTGATGATAATTTGATGAACTAGGTCTAAAATACTACTTTAATATAAATAGATAGATAACAAGGTTGTTTCCATCAAAATTTATGGTATCTTTCTTCTACTTTAATGATTGAGGAGAGAATCCCAAATTTTTTTTGAGTTACAAATTTGTCGTCAACTAAGAAAGATAACTTCAAGTCATTCTAAAATGTGGCAAGATTTATAGTTGAGCACAAAAATCATCTCTTTAGACCATTAATAAAATAACTTAAATTAAAAAATATCTTGAAGGCCACTTTCTTAATCAGCTAATTTATCAAACTAGGTTTGATAGTCACATAATAGATGTGTTTTGCATAATTTAGTGAAGGTTCCAATGAAGAATTCATTTGAACACTTGGAACATAATGGTTGAAGACCTGCTTAAAAGTATCTACATATATGAGAAAACGTTAGATCTTTTTCTAATCATTGGTATCACTAAATAATTTCATTCTTTAGGTAGAAAGATATGATAGAGATTTTTTCTAACTATAATTTGATAAACTAGGTCTAAAATACTACTTTAATCTAAATAGATATATAAGAAGGTTGTTTCCATGAAAATCTGTAAATACTAATTTAGGTGCACATTCTAACATACCAAGACTTGGTATGGAAAAGGTATAAATATAAGAGTTATAATATATTATAATGTAACTAGACTACAACTATATAGAAATGGTCCCATAAATGTAATTAATGACACAATCCTAGAGTCTAGTTATCTATCTTGGTGAGTTTATCATCCATATTCATAAGTGTGAAGACACATTCTTCTATAGTAAATTTTAATTATGGAATATATTCACCATGGATTATAACAAAATATTGGTTAGTATTAGAATTGTGAACACCAATCATAGTTGTCTATTGTGGTTACTAGAAGTATAAATAATTGTGTGTCAAAATGAGGACAAGTGTAATATAGTCAGTTGCTAGATGATGTGAAAAATGGCTCAAGCTATCCAAAAAGAGTTCTTGAATTAGTTTATAAAACAATCCTCTCAAAGAGAAGATCGCAATGTGACAATTTCACAAATAGGCTAAATGACCTATATTTGTTCAACAAATATACCTTATTATCAATTTTTTAGATAGAATTAGAAATTTTTTCTTTATTTAGAATAAATCTCTCTTAGAATTTACAACTAACTAATTTAACTAGGATTTAAAAACTAGTGTTATGTTATACACTCAAAAAATAATCTAGAGACTATCAAGTTAATCCCATAATAGTGTGTCCCACTTGTGGGACATCTTAATGTTTTTATTTAAATTGCATATTATTTTAATTTGTGTCTAGACTAGGTTTCATTAAATGATGTTTTATTGAAGGAACATAGATAAAATACCCTTGGATATATTTCCCTAGGTTCAAATCAAACCCCCTAGTGGATTCCACTCTACACCTATCAAAATATTGATAGAATAGTAATTTTCTTCACCTTTTTACAAGATTAAATAAATTCATTTGCAAATGCCACTTTCTAATATATTCCTTAGTATTAGCTTTTCAAAAAAAATATGTATCCTATTTTCTTTAGTATTATATATTTTTTAAATTTATAATGAATATAAGACTATTATGAAAAATTAATGACCTCTAATCAAGATACTAGAAAAATAACAATAGTATTAAAATCTCAAAAAGTGTACTACACTCCACATATATGTTATTGTTTATGTGGTAAAAGAAAATTATAATTTTGATTATATGCTAAGAGTAATTTATTATGGAATAATATAGGTCTAATTTTTTGTTAGTACTAATTCAAATAATAATAATAAATAAAATATTTAATTAAAAAAATACCGAAAAATATTTGTTCACTTGACATTAGAATTAAATCAATTCCAAGGAACCATGGAATGTTATTATTTGTAGTAAAAGCTATATGATATGGAATAAGTTCACTTAATAAAAACAAGAGAAAAATATTGATTTAAAAATTAAAATAAAAGGGAGAGAAATAATTCCCTTTTTTTTTTTAAATTACAACTTGTATCTACATAGAAAATATGACATATTATTATCTTATATCGTCATTTAATTTTTTATCCTTTATTCTCTATAATTAATAAATTGAAAATGTCAAAATATTTATTTTAAGCATCTCACTTAAGAAAAATGGTAGGACACACTATTATGGGATCATCCATCATCTAGATTTTAAATATTGTCACATCACATCCCATTGATGGATTGGTGCAAAATTTATTATATTTATTTAGATGAACACATTTATCTTATTCTAACCATCAATGAGTAGATTTTTGTACTAAGATGGGAAAAGACTAATGCTAGAATAAGGTGTGTCTATTTCATAGGTTCTTATATACACTTGTCTCATTCATAACTAGTTGATCATCCTAATGTTTTGGAGCTCTAACTATGGAACACTTGACTATACCATATCCACAATATTGTGTCTCCAAGATATAATGAGAGTAACTTCCTAGTGCTAATTACTAACTAGTTCATTGGATATTTCAAATAGTTAATTATTTCCAATAATGAGACTTCTCATAACCCTAGAGGGTATTTCAATATACATAGAGGTATGTGAAAGGTTCTAGTTGTATACACATATTTTTTGAGACTTATGTATTGTAGTCAAAACACCCCTTACTTCACTAGAACCTTTATAAGGAATTTAGTGTCTAGCCAAAAAATGATAGTGGTATTTGAGGATATTGAAAAACCCTCAACACCCTTGAAAAGGGTTTCTAACTTCTAGACAATCTATTATGGACAAATAAATTGAGAAAAAAAGAGGTTAGTGTTGGTGTAATTAATTATTTAATTACACTTTATTAAGTTTACTTAGGTAATAATTACTTTACTTAATTAATAAGTAAGTTTTATTCAGTTGAGCTAATTCTAGTTCAAAATTAGGTTTTACCTTTAGGGTTATGCATACATTACTTTTACAAAGGAATTCATCTCTTGTATTTTCTCAATTCTTGAATATTATTCATTTGTACATCTTCATGAAAATTGCTCTTTCTTTTTCTATTTTTTTCTTGTGAAAGGTATTTTCTGGTTTGCATGTCTAATCTTGATTTCTAACATGGTATCGGAGCCCGATCTAGTGGTGCAGGTATTTTTTTCTAGATTCTACTCCAGATTTATTTTGCATGCCTTTGAAGTCAGATGAAGCAATTTTCACTTCAGAGGGCATAAATTTTGCCTTGGTTATTAGTTTTTTGTACTTCAAGCAGCATCGGAAAGATGATTTAGTCCTCTACACAGATCTGAGGTGATTTTTAATCATGGAGGCAGATGTGAATATTGATCTTTGCATGCACTCTTTCTTGTTTTCATGCATTAGCTTTGCATTTTCTCTTTGATTTATGCATGTTTTGCATGTTCTCCTTTTACAATCATGGGGTATTGTAATAAATGAACTTCTATAAAGTTTCATCAGGGGGAATTCTTGCATAATAATTTGATTAGAGTGTAGTTACATGGCATGCACTTTCATCTCTTCTTCATATTGATGACAACTCACATGAGTTGTATCTGGATTCTGTAGTTTCTTTTGGTGACATCTTGCTCATAGCTTGACACATTTTGGTTCACATCGGCTCACATCTCAAATTGAGATCCTATGGTTAATGATCTTGAATCGCATCAGATTCACACATCGGGTCACATCTCAGTTTGAGGGCCATTCATTTTATGGCTAGTGTTCTAGAATCTTCATGATACTTTCTCTTATGGATAAATTTTAGTCATAGTTTGGCATCGACATCGAGATACACATAGCTTTTGGATTCTTTCATCATATCATTCCCTCTTATAGAGGGCATCATTTATTCATCTACTGTTGCTTCATAGATTCTAGGGTTGTTCTAGTTTATGAGTTTTCCAATGTTCCTTGGCATCGGGTCTACTATTTATTTATCATGATTTCACATGAGTCCTTCAGTGACTCTCATATGGTTTCTCATAAACAGAAGTATCTTTCCTTGCTTTCCAAATTTAGGATTTCAATGTTACTCCACCAGTGTTCTTCCAGTGCTTCTTTGTAGCATGACATCTCATTGACGGGGGGTTTTGTCCCACTGGGTTTTCTCCTCTTTCCCATTCATTGCATTTGTACATGGGTACCTAACATGGCCTTATAACCAGGACCCATTCATGCTTTCATGGACCCATCCTTGCATTATTTGCATATTTTTTTCATTCTCCCTAAGTTCCACTTAAGGGGGGGTGTTGGTGTAATTAATTATTTAATTACACTTTATTAAGTTTACTTTGTTAATAATTAGTTTACTTAATTAATAAGTAAGTTTTATTTAGTTGAGCTATTTTTAGTTCAAAATTAGGTTTTACCTTTAGGGTTATGTATACATTTCTTTTATAAAGAAATACATCTCTTGTATTTTCTCAATTCTTGAATATTATTCATTTGCACATCTTGATGCAAATTGCTCTTGCTTTTTTTGTTTTTCTTTTGTAGAAGGTATTTTCTTCTTTGCATGTTTGATCTTGGTTTCTAACAGTTAGTAGTCCACTACTTTCACTACCTTATAATCACTAAGATTCCATAAAGGTAAGGCAAGAACACATAATGGTAATTTTAGTAAGCCACTAACTACTACTACCATTACAAAAAAGAAAATAATCTAATAATAAAATAAATATAATATATGTATGTATGATATTTTGATAACTTGATATCTTGATGGATAGATTAGTGATGATTGTTGATTGACTGCCATATTATGCAATTATTTCAATAGATTGTAAATTTCAATTACAATATTCAAGATGCTTTTCACTTTGTATGCCATTATAATATATAGAGCCTTATTAAAGACTACTATTGTGGGATGAATATTTTTATTCTAATTTATCATATGGATCACTTACAAAGCATATGTACATGTATTAGAATGAGGGTCCCTAATAGTATGAAATGTTACATCTAGATCTAGAATAATGATCAATATGTTCTAATAGATATGCTCAAATGTTCTTGTTGACAAGGACAAGGTTAGATCATGGTCTAGTTCTACTTCGATTGTGTGCTTTTGTCTTTTGACCTATTGTTAAATACAATTTGTGGTGAAATCTAAATAGAATTTGTTTTTAAGCATATGATAAAAACCTCAACTTCTCTTAATTGTAAATAAAGAATATAATCACAAACATATTACATACAATTGAAATTATATATAAATCATCGAATTGATTTATAACAAAAAGATGTAATTTTAAATGATTTAAGATTAACTGAAAATGATATATACTTACTTTACACGTGTCATATGTAAAATGAATTATATTATCATAACTAAATTACTTTCACATCTTAAAAGGATGGTACTCTATAAGTTCAATATATTTATCCTTTAAGAAAGAAAAATGGTAAGTAATAAATTAGCGTGAATAATTCAACTTTATCTTCGTTTGAATAGAGTTAGTTATACGTCACATACAATAACGCCATTCATTTAATCACGTTGATGGTTACAAAAATCTTTATCTCAACCAAAACATAAAAGTACAAATACAAATACAGATACACAAATGGTGAATTGAATTTATTATTGTAGTTGTTATGTCCTACAGAAATCAAGAAGTCGTTTGCATGACGGAGTATAACATTCTAACCCGTAAAATAAGAGCCATCAAATAATATATATGGAAGCAAGATCGAGCCAACACTTGTTTTATTTCAGATAAAAATGAATTATAAATAGAAATATGAGATTAATCAAAGTGTATACGGTGATTATTACAATCGGAGCACCATGTAGATGGTGATTAACAGAACTATGAGATTAATAAAAGTGTATGTCATAATCGGATCACCATGTAGCTTTCAGCTTATATGACTTGTGGCTGATCAGTCAAGAGTTGCTTTATCTTATTGGTTGTCTTCTTAACTTGTGGAGAGCGAAACGATCCTTCGCTTTTGTTAAGGAAGCTTTTGTACCAGATGGCTGAAAGCTTCGGAAGTCGTTTTTCTGTGGCGAAATCAACATGAAAAAGGCCAAAGCGTTTAGTGTAGCCATAGATCCACTCAAAATTGTCTAGAATGGACCACACGTAGAAGCCCCTCACATCTGCTCCTTTTCTGAAAACAACACCACCAACACCCTCAATTTGTGCCAAAAAATAATGGAAACGAATTTGAATCGAGTAGAAATTGTAATATGATTATAATACCGTATGGCGGCTGCCAAATATGTCAAGTAGCTTTTCATATACTCTACTCTTCCAACATCATTTAGAGCATCTGCCAGTGGAGCCGATGAATTATTCCGTTCAGCATAACCTGTGTGCACTTTCATACGTTAGAACAGCTTTTACAGAAAGTTCAGCAGTGGACGGGTTTAAACAGCACATTCTAAATCATTTAAACAAGTCAAAACAAAATATATATTTTTTAAGATGAATCTTGAATCCCGGATGTGTAGTTAACAAACCCTTGTTTCCATGAAAGACCCATCAAGTAGATCCATTCACTCACCATTTTCTGTGATGATTATAACTGGGTTGTTATATCTTTGTTTGACGTACATGACAATCCTTTCCATACCATATGGCACAACATAGTTCCCATCCATGCCCGTCTGCAATACCATTGAAATGGAAAATCACTTACTGTTAACTGGGTATTGTGGAAGAGAAGGAATTTCTCATAGATGGAAAGTTAAATGCCAGACATACCAGCTCGCCAATAGGTATTCCATCTCTCTCACCTGCAACAGAAGCTGTATTTATCAGAAACTTGTCCGCAAAGCATGTTTTGATTTGGAGATAAGCTGTATACTTTACCAGTTATATAGGCCAAAGCATTCGGTTCACTGCTTATTTTCAAACAAGGGGAGAGGAGGCAATCCCTGACGTACAATGTGGTGTAATGGTTGATGCCGATAAAGTCATAAGAGCCTCTCACTTTCTCCTGCATTTGCCTGGAAAACGTGGGCAGACGCCACCCTAACATTTTGCACATTTCAGGAGGATAAGCCCCATAGACAATGGGGTCTAGAAACCTAATGAATCATGCCCACAAACGGTAACTTAACTGTAGAATTGCAAACTGTAAATTGTAATGTTGAAATTAGTGAATGATTGTGAAAACATGTTTTCTTAGTTATCTAATTTTTGTTTCTTAATTATCTTTAGTTTGTGCATCAATTTTTGGATTTGATTGTCTAAAATTTTTTAACATCAATTTTTCAAATCATATTCCATAATTCATTAGAATGAGATTGAGCTGAAGAAAAATCCACAATTGATTATGAAATATGAAATATAGATTATGATCCATTCAATGTTTCCAATATTGATTATGACCCATTCAAATCAATTGTAGATTTTTCTTCAGTTCAATTAAATCAATAACGATTATAATATTTTTTTACATCAAAATTATGACCCATTCAAATCAATTGTACCTTAGTCTTCTCATGATATGAAATATGATTGTTAAAAATGATTGTACAATTAAATCCAAAAATCATGAAATTGATCGATAATCATGTTTTGTGGAAAATGATTCTATGCGATTATAACGCGTTACCTACCAGGCCGTGTCGAATTCCAACACTCTGTGCACTGCAGCTCTGTCATCTCTTATGTTCCTCATAGGCTCGTACCAAGAAGAAGATATCACAATACCAATAGACCCTGTATGCTTACTCTGCAATTTTGGTGACAGATGCTTATTGTTAAGCTATAAATTGTATGAAAAGATCAGATCTGATCTCCTCTACTCAAACATCATATGAATTAATAGTCAAACAGAATATTAATTTAGGAATAGCAGATTTGCCTCTTATAGATTGGACAGCTTTAAAGCAAATTTAACTTGTAACCTGATATTTTGTTCTGTAGATATCTACTGCTTCTGCATGCGATAATATAACATTATGGGCAGCCAGGTAGGGTTCTGTTTCTGAATTGCCCTCACTGCAATTCCCAAACGGCCAAGAACACCGAGCTGGTGGATAAACTCCAGTTAGATAACCTCTCTCAACAAATATATTTGGCTCATTGAATGTCACCCAGTATTTCACTCTGTCGCCGAAAGCTGCAAAGCAAACTTCTGCAAATGCTTGGAAGTCCTTTCTGCATAACTCCCAGTTTTTTATATTAGGACTAACAAAATAAACTGTTACAAAAAATGAAGACATGAAAAGGATTTTAATTTACATGATATTAGGACTTAACCAGCCGCCATATTCATCCTCTAAGGGCTGTGGCAAATCATAATGATTCAAGGTCACCAATGGTTCTATTCCTGCACCAATCACAAATATAATGAAATAGTTGTCAAGGGTATGATTTTAAGGGATACTTTTAGTCACAGCTCGTACATACCTTTGGACATCAGTGCGTTGATAAGATTATTGTAAAACTTTATTCCCTCCTCGTTGACAGCTCCTCTTCCAGCTTTATCAAAAACAAAATACACAAATGAATACTTAAACAAGCCATCTGCGACACTTTTATAAAGGGAGGGTTTAAAGTGCGATTAGGCCTTGAATTAGGCAATCAGCATATTGATTACAACATATATCAATTGTTTAGATAAGATTATGGTATATACCTGGAAGAATTCGAGACCATGATATGGAGAAGCGATAAGAATCCACTCCAAGAGAATACATCAAATCAATATCGTTCTAGATTACACAATAATTTTATTAAGATTAATTGAAACAATTATTTAAGAATCAATTTCTTTTATAAAGAAAAAGACTTTTCTAAACAAAAATATATTTTTGAAATTTTAAATCCACTTCCATAATCTTACTTATTCTAATAATAAATCACTAAATATAATCCAAAATATTATGAAAACAGAGATTTTTCCAAAAAGCCTTAAAAATTTATATAATTGGAAAACATCAACGACCCAGTTATGTACAAATACCAGGTAACGATGGTAGTGGTCATCAGCTACATCCCCGTTGCTTCGGTCGAGAATATTTCCTGTATCATTAATCACAGTCATGGAGAAGTAGAAAAGGAGAGATCAACTGTAGAAATGATTAACATATCTGTGAACAAACCTGGGTGATTGTGTGTAAAAGCATCCCAATTGCTGAGACCCTTCCCATATTCCAAATATGCACCTTCCACCTGCAAACACCTAGTTAACTAAATAATTGCAAAATTCCAGGGAAAAAGTATTGAAATGGAGGCATCTGCAATGGGGAAACAAACCTGATAGGAAGAGGTAGCAGTTCCAAACATGAATCCTTTTGGAAATCTGCTTCTATCAATCTCTCCATCTCCTAAGACTGTACCCACCATTATCACAATCAGGACTATTGTTTTGGACATAATTGCCCTCCCCTCCATGTCAAATACTAGAAAAACCAATTGCAAACTAAAAACGTAGGCAAAGTGTGAGATTGTCAGAGTGTTGGATGTCCTTTTATAAGACAGAAAGCGTAGAAAAAGTGCTCTCTAGTCGGTTAACAGTCAATTCGCGAAAAAGCCAAAGACATGAATCGTAGTTAGATGTGGCTGTCAAGATGATAAATTCCTGAAAAGATCGAAGATGGAATCATGCCAAGAAGCCAATGGCAGCTAAATAAAATGAGAGGACGACTTCGAGAGATTGTTTTTGTGACGTTGATGAGTGCATAGGAAGCAGATTCAATGGACGGAAACCTTTGACGAGAACACATCTACCTGTCCTCCTCTTGCTTCTTTACCTGATCACAAATAAATTCCACGTTTAATATCTCCCAGATTTATAATCTTGGGGCCCTAGCACGTTTTCTTTTTTCAGTAGGATTAATGTGGGCAGATAGCATTACTTACAAAAACCGTTTCCAAAAGACATGTTTGGTCAATCTTAGAAATTTAGTAGAAATACGTATTTATATTAGTTATAATTTGGTTTAGTTTAGTTTAGTAGAAATAACTATTTATATTAATTATATTTTTTTTATAAATATATTAAGATAGGTGGAGATTGTTTTATATCAAAATTTAGGTAAAATATTTTACATATCAAAAATCAAAATTATAGAAGAAGAATTGTTAAGTGGCAAGAGTTATAGACTATGTGGTAAGATGAGGGTCATAGTCATCTAGTTTCCATACATTTAATTTATCCTTGGCATTAGGGATGGGTTCTTATCCAATAAGAGCTTCATCTTGAGTTTGATCCTTGGTATCTTGCACATCCTGTAATAGTTTACTAGTAGCCCTAGGAGGATAATAGTTAGCATGAGACGAGGAAATATCTCACTTCCTAGCCACCCAAGAGCTTCTCTAATGCAGCACTAGGGTAACACTAAATCTTGGCAAGAGTATTGGGACCAACCATGAATAGTATGACCATGAGTTATTTGTTGAAGAGTGTCAGGACATTCATACTTGGATTCATTCTGATTTTTATCATATTAACACCCTCATGGAGGAGACTTGCCCCCCTATGCAAAAGATGAGGGGACGTTAGAAATGCTTTGGTAACCATGAAAAGCACATTCACTAAGTGATCAAGAAGTACTCAGAGGTGAGTCAAATAAAAATTTAATAGCTTGTGCTTGCAAATGCAAAAACACATTAGAACATATCTTAGATTTAGAATACATGGATAAAATAGTTTTTAAAAGAGCATTTGATCAAATATGGAATTTTGAAATTCAAGTGAATATGGTTTTCGTTTTATCATTTTCCTATAGTGTTTTGTGGCTTTCCTTTTTCCTATTGATTATTGATTTTATTGGTCATGAGGATTGTGTCGAAGTTTAAAAGTCTTTTGAGATTTTTTTTTAAGTTACTCTCCTTCCTTTTTTTTCCACAATCACTCTCTTCTTCAAAACAAAAACCAATAATTCAAATGTTCTTTTGAAACTACATTTATACAATTGTTATAAGTACTTTATCAGAGAATAGAAATTAAATAAAAGCTTGTTATTTGATATCTATACTTGTATTTAAATTAATAAATAACATTTTATATATTTTTAATGTATAGATTATGATTATTTTATAATAATTTTCCTATATTTTTCAAAATTAACATCGCTACCGAATAAGAATTTCAAAATGACAGCCTTGTAATTTCAAAGCAGTGGTGACAGGCACCCTGGATAACACAATTTCTAACGCTAATTAACACAATTACAGAGTTATGTGCTAAGGCGAGCTTTGAAATGTATGTTGTCACCACCTGGGGAGCTTTGCGATTTCCGATTGGTGAAGAAGTTAACCCCGTGTCCACCCTAACTACCTGCCTTTTTGAAATGATGCAACCGAAACATTTTTTTATGTAATTGTTGTAGGTGTTCTATCGAACAATGAAAATGATCATAAAATTTTGTTATTACATATGTATTTTTGCATTTAAATATCTAATTTTGTTTAATCTCCCGACAAAATATACTTATGTACATACAAAATGCATAGACACGTACATAACAACATACATAGAAACATATATAACATGATGAGATGGCATCATGAGGGGCCGCCAAATGGATGATAAAAGTGACGAAACCGACAAACAAACGTCACGACAACGAAAGCAAGGAGTTAACAGTGGTGTTAGCTCATTTTTCCCGTGACTTTGAATTATGCCGACATTTTCTACCTTGGACGAGAAGCTATCCATTCACCACAGGCGGAAAGGGGAATTAACATGATTAAGACATGTGTTATAAATTGTAACAAGTACTATTATTGAAAAACACTTTGTGTTGGTTTTCTCATTCTGTAGGTTCAAAGTGAGAAGTTGGAGAGCAAGGGGGTAGAGTTGGAGATGAAAAGCCAATGGAATTGAGCTGAGCGGTTTGTAACTGAATGGGTTGTTGTTTTTTAAAGGTTTTTAAAACATTTTGTGGGTCGCAGGTTTTGTAAATCTCGGTGTTTTGCAACCTAAAATTTTAGAAAATAGTATGAATGTCTTGAAAAGATTTTGTTATTAAGACCATAGAAATGTAATGAAATGCACCATTTTATAAACACCCAATGTTTTCCAACAACCATTAACACTCTGTGTTGTCAAATTTTTCATTCTGCAAGTTGAAAGCGAAAGGTTGGAGAGTGGAGTTGCAATTGGGAGATTGGAAAAACTAACAAAAGTGAGGTGAGGTGTTTGTAACCTATTGGGTTGTTACTTCTAAAGGGTTTTAAAACATTATGTTAGTTGTTTTTTGTAAAGGGTTTTCAAACGTTAAGTGGGTTGCAAGTTTTGGAAAACTGAGTGTTTTGCAACCTAGAATTTTACAAAATAGTATGAATTTTTATTTTTTTAGATGTTATTTAGATCATAGGAATGTAATGATAGGCACCATTTTGTAAACACCTAGTGTTTTTCCACAACCATTAACATTGTGTGTTGTCGACTTTTTTCTTTTGTAGGTTGAAAGTGAAAGGTTGGAGAGTAGGGGGAGACAAAAGAAACAACCGAAGTGAGGTGAGGGGTTTCTAACCATTTGGGTTGTTAGTTGTAAAGGGTTTTAAAACATTATGAGGGTTTTGTTTGTAAATGGTTTTTTAACATTAAGTGGGTTGCAGGTTTTGTAAAACCCAGTGTTTTTGCATCTTAGAATTTTACAAAATAGTATGAATGTCTTGAAAATATTTTGTTATTTATATTGTAGGAATGTAATGAAAGGAACCATTTTATAAACACCCAGTGTTTTCCAAGAATCATTAACACTCTATGTTTCACACTTTCAACAAGTTTATTCATTATTGCTAATAATGGCGAGAAATTGGTGTTCTTGCTATTTGTAATGCACACATATATAGATAGGCTTAAAAACCACAAGGGTTTGGTATGTTGTGAAGTGGGTTGCAATTTTATAAACACCCATTGTTTTCCATTTCATTGCATTGCACATCTTTCAAATTCAAAGCATTACTTCACATTGCATAACTAATAAGTAGATGCTGATAGATGACAAAATTTAAACTACAATATAGGCTTTTTCAAAGTAAACCTAAGCAGTTATGTAGTTACTTCACATTGCATAACTAATAACTATACCCACAACTATAGGGATCTCCACCTACGCAACCAAGTACTATTCTCAAATATATTAATTCCTTCATTCTAGAGTGATAATTGCAACTGTTAATTGCATTTGTTTGTCATGGCATTCCATGAGACCACATTTTCTTGAGTTATTTTTCAAACACTACCTTGTCTATGAAAGCATAATAGTAAGCAACAACATAGACAAGGTAGTAAACTATTTGAAAAAATTCCTAAGAGAAATGTGGTCTCATGGTGATTAGAATGTCATGCCAAGTCATAAACAAGGCAATAAACTATTTCTATGTATGATTTCTTATCTATGGATTGCCACTATGTTTTGGAAAACATATACTCACCTCCTAGTGTGTTTTCTAAAATAATTACAGATAATTAGAGTGATAATACAGATATATTATGATAATTGTAGATGGAGACCCCCTAACAAAATTTTGTTACAAAATGAAAAACACCTTATTCAACAAGCAATGCACTTTGGCTCATAGATATATATTGTAATCTTTAGTAGATGTATCAAAAATATATTCTAAAACTATAAACAAAACTATAGGGAACTCCACCTCTACAACCAAATACTATTCTCAAAGTATTAATTCATTCATACTAGAATGACAATTGCAACTACCAATTGCATTTTTTTGTCATGGCGTTCCATGAGACCACATTTTTTAAAGGAATTTTTTCAAACAATTCATTGCCTTGTCTATGAAAGCATATTAGTAAGCATAAGAGTAAGCAACAACATAGACAAGTGATGCAACCAAAATTCACAACACATAAATTAAAATTATTATTAAAAAAATTGACACAAAAACTCAAAATACTTATGAAAAAATCTTCTTTATTTCTCATTCCATCCTCTCAAAACTGAAAACAAACTTCCCTTTAAGTACAAATATGAAAATCACCTTTTTTGGCAATTTTTTACGAAATCTAGAAAATCCAAAAATTACCTTTTTTGGTAGTTTTTAGCAAAATCCGAAAATTACCTTTTTGCAGTTTTTAATAGCTTTCTTAACTTGCCTTCTTTTTGGTAATTTTTCATGCTTTAACAACTTTTTTTTTTTTCACTTTCCTTTTTTTTTCAAGTAATTTTGCATGCTTATCCATATGGCCTATGAAACTTGCCAATTATTTGAAACCAATTAAATTGACACTAATTGTCAAAATACTAATTTAATTACATACAAAAGTTTCAAATTAAATTAAAAAAATAAATTGAACAAATTGCTCCGTTGGACTCCAATGCCAAAATTTATGACCTCTAGGAGTTCCTGTATCATTCTCCTCTGGTTGAAAAGAACGCAACTCCTGCAAGTTATGGTCTTTAAATGGTTGTCACTTTTTTTTGTTCAGCTTCTTCAATTTTTATTTGTAGATGCCATGCTCATCCCGAATCCATCTCTCTATCTTATCTACCTAAAAATTATTTTTTAACTTTCCTTACAATTTGAAATCTCTTCCATGTTTTATTCTTCCTCTCTTTCTCCCTCTTTTCACATAGTTCATCTCCCACCAATAAACACTATTAAATTCTAGAAGATCATAAAAATTAGTTTCCTCTTCTTCAATAAAATAATGAGATTCACCCATTACCTCTTTCTCTGCTGCAATAATTTGTGCATCACCAAAATTGGTTTCAACATTGTGTTCCTATTTTTCCTTACCTTCTAAAAGATAATTTTCACGTGCAATCCCTTCATCCTTTGCACTCACATCAACATAATCAAAATATTCAACTTTTCTATCCTTTTATTTATTTGTTGCTCCAACATCATCTTCATCTACAACAATTTCTACACTTTCTTTGGCTGCAAAAAATTCTTCTATCTTCCTTATCTCATCTCTTAGTATGAGATTTTCTCCTTCCTCGCCAATTACCTCATCATACTTTGGACTCTCAAAATCTATCATATCAAATTCTAGTGCAACCTCTTCTTTTTCACGTACAACATCTTCATTCTCCATAATTATGCCTTTAAAAATACATGTCTCAACTTCAGTCTCATCAATTTCTTCGTATTCATCCTCTTCTTGTTTTGTGCCACATGCATGACATTTTGTTGCATCTTCTTTCTTACCTACAATAAAAATATCATTAGAAGGATAATCAAAATTACCTTCAACTCTTATTTTTTCTTGTTTCATCCTTTCAATCTCTAATCCCAGTTCTTTCACTTGCTGCTGCAACTCTATAATTCTAACTCTGATTTTCTCAAGTTTAGGAATCCTCAGAATCCATCTAATGACAAAAGTATTTTTCTTCTTCTAATTTTCCATCTTTAAGGCTTCACAAATCCTTAACACAAATTTTTAAATCCTCAAGTTCTTCACATGTAAACTGCCTCACGTTCGGCGGTCTATTTACAAATCATCAACACTTTCAAGTTGTGTTGCAAACTGCCTCAAATTCGGTGATCTATTCACAACCACAGGAACCTCTTCTCAACAAATCCTTCCTCTTACAAATTGCACATTCATCTGCAAAGAAAAAAACCCATACACATACCAACCCTTAGGTCCTGGTGCAAACTGCCTCCAATCGGCACTTCTGCTTGCACACTCAAGAACTCTTGCTCTAATACCAGATGATGCAACCAAAATTCACAACACATAAATTAAAATTATTATTAAAAAAATTGACACAAAAACTCAAAATACTTATGAAAAAATCTTCTTTATTTTTCATTCCATCCTCTCAAAACTGAAAACAAACTTCCCTCTAAGTACATATTTGAAAATCACCTTTTTTGGCATACTTTAACAAAATCCGGAAAATCCAAAAATTACCTTTTTTGGCAATTTTTAGCAAAATCCGAAAATTACCTTTTTGGCAGGTTTTTTAATAGATTTCTTAACTTGTCTTTTTTTTTTGGTAATTTTTCATGCTTTAATTTTATTTTTTTAACTTTCTATTTTTTTGGTAATTTTGCATGCTTATCCATATGACCTATGAAACTTGTCAATTATTTGAAACCAATTAAAATGACACTAATTGTCAAATTACTAATTTAATTACATACAAGAGTTTCAAATTAAATTAAAAAATAAATTGAACAAATTGCTCAATTGGACTCCTAGGCCAAAACTTATGACCTCTAGGAGTTCTTGCATCAACAAGACAATGACTTGTTTGAAAAAATTCCATAAAGAAATATGGTCTCATGGTGATTAGAATGCCATGCCAAGCCATAGATAAGGCAGTGAACTGTTTGTATCTATGATTGCTTATCTATCGCTTGCCACTATGTTTTGGTAGACATATACTCACCTCATATTATGTTTTCCACCTTCCAATCATACTATGCATATATATGGTTGTTGGAAAACATTGGGTGTTTACTATTAAAGCATAATAATAAATATGGATTTCCATGGCATTCCAACACCATGGTGATTAGCATGCCATGACAAGCCATATACAAGGCAATGAATTGTTTCTATGTATGATTGATTATCTATGGCTTGTCACAAGACATATACTCAGCTCTCACTATGTTTTCCAACTTTCAAGCATATTGTGCATGCATATAGTTGTTGGAAATAATTGGATGCTTACTATCAAAGAATAATAGTAAATATAGATTGTCATGGAATTCCAACACCATGGTGATTAGAATTCCATGACAAGCCATAGACAAGGAATTGAATTGTTTCTATGTATGATTTCTTATCTCTAGCTTGCCACTATGTTTTGGAAGAAATATATGCACCTCCTACTATGTTTTCCAACTTGTAATCATATTGTGCATGTATATGGTTGTTGGAAAACATTGGGTATTTACTATCACAGCATAATAGTAAATAGGGATTGTCATGGCATTCCAACACCATGGTGACTGGAATGCCATGTCAAGCCATAGACAAGGAAATTAACTATTTCTATGTATGATTGCTTATCTTTGGCTTGACACTGTGTTTTGCAGACATATACTCACCTCCCACTATTTTTTTCAACTTTCAATCATAGTGTGCATGTATATGGTTGTTGGAAATATTGGTTGTTTACTATCAAAACATAATAATAAATATGGATCTTCATGGCATTCCAACACCATGGTGATTGGAATGCTATGACAAGCCATAGACAAGGAAATGAACTATTTCTATGTAACTATTTCTATTGTTTATCTATGGCTTGGCATGGAATTCCAAGACCATGGTGTTAGACTTCCATGATAATCCATATTTAATATTATCCTTTGATATATTTTCTTAACAATCCATATTTACTATTTAGCCATTGTGTTGGAGTGCCATGAAAATCCATAATTACTATTATGCTTTGATATTTTTTTTCCAAGCATCCATAGCTTGTTCAAAAGAACCTTTTTAAGGATTTTAGCCATAGCAGCAAGGCAACAAACTATTTGATAAAATTCTTTGGTAGGCATGTACGAAAAATGTGGTAACCTAGACAAGGAAATGAACTATTTGATAAATTTCTCAAATAAATGTGGTCTCATGGTGATGGAATGCCATGACAATCCATATAGTAGCAAGTTAGCAATATGGATTGTCATGGAATTCCATCACCATGAGACCACATTTTTTTGAAGAATTTTATCAAATAGTTCACTACCTTGTCTATGGTACCACATTTTTCATACATGTCTACCAAAGCATTTTATCAAACAGTTCACTGTCTTGTTGCAATGGCTACAAGCCTAAAATAGGTTCTTTTGAACAAGCTACAGATGCTTGGGAAAAATCTACCAAAGCATAATAGTAAGCAATAGCATAGACAAGGCAGTGAATTGTTGGATAAAATGCATCAAAGAAATGTGGTCTTGTTGATCATCAAAGCTTGCAATTATCCAACAATCTTATGTGAAATTTAGTAAGTGGGGGACTAATTTGTGCCTCACTAAATACCTCTGAGATTTTTATAGAAAACTGACTCTTCTCTGTGTTTTGGGGAAAGAGGTAGAAAGAAGTGTGATTTAAAACATAAATGGGCGATGCGCCAAAGATTTTACAATGTTTACAACCTCAAATTGCTTCTTATAACTAATATGATCCAGAAAAAAATGTCATAAACCCTTCATTGTTGAGAAGAGAACAAGAAACAAAGGCTTAATGAAAGCATAGTGAACTTATTCAAATCTTCCCATGGGAAACATCCATTCAAGTCCATCAGATATAAGAATGATCTATTGATTAATAGAAATACGAAAGTTCACAGAAAACCCCTCTTTACAACATAATATGAAGAAAGACTAACTTTTACAAAGAATGGAAAAGTCTAAAAGACATAGTCCATTTTCTGAAAGCTAATTTTTTAGCACAAAATCTTAAAAGCATGAAAATTAGCAACCCATACTATCAAAATAGGCTTAACATAGTGCTTTAATCATGAAATAAATTTAAATAAGAAACCTGACAAAGGCTATATCATGCACAATTTTAAAAATTTCTTATAAGTAGTTCAGACTTTAAATATTTGATTAGAAAAAGAAAAGGTTGGATGCTAATTCGATGATAGTTCAAACTTCTAAAAATATAACATGCCAGAGATATAACAGTGTTCTGTAACCTTCAACTTCTGAAAAGAAAAACTCCCTATTGCTATCTTAAAAAGAAAATTATTTTTAGCAAATTCTTCTAACCCTTAAAACAAGTTGCCACCCTCTATTTATAGCCAGCAAAAGAGAGGACCGCCATAAAACATTCTGGAAAAAATAATTGCTAGATGTCTTAGCTTGGTAGCTCATGATCTGATCTTGGATCTTGGTTAGGTCACAACGATCTTTTCTCATTAAGTCCCAACTATAATATTAATGGCTCCTAAGATATTTTAAGAAAGATAGCTATCAAAGAATGATTAGATTGAAAACAACCATCCTAACATAAATTTGATTGATCAATATTGAGGTTGATGACACCGACTTGAAAGGTCTACTCCAAAAGCAAAATATGCGTCGTGTTCCAATAGGCTCCACCTAAAAATATCTCTTTACAAAACAAACAAACTACCTGAAGCAAAAGATGGCATGTCGAGCAAGTGAGGACTTTTAGTATCGTGAGAATTGCTTTAGAGAGAAACTTCACCTAGCTGGCATGTGTCGTAGCCTATGCCCAAAAAAAAAATGATATACAAAAAGCCACACACCCACCACATGGTGTATTACGCTCTTTTGGAGAAACTTTGTTTATTTGAGCACAGATTAGTATGAAGCCGAAAAAGAGCGAGGGTCAAAAACTCAAAAAGACTAAGGAAAAAATTGCTTTATAGTTTTAGCGACTCACAAGGGGCCTCCTCTTGTGGAGGCATGAACCTAGAGCTCTAGAGCTTCTTGGAGTTTGAGGAAGGAAGATTGTTGGAATTCCCAATCTAAATTAGTGTGCCAGACGAGACTATGAAGAAGCTCGAAGGATTGATCCAATTGAAGGACCCTAAACAAAACTCCTCCCCACTTGGTTGAAATAGCCCTGACATAGTAATAAAGCCCAGAGAGGGGAAGTGTCTCCTCAATTTATTCAATAGTGGGAGATGTGCCTATACTTGAGAGTGTTGTGGAAGACTTAATTGTTAGCATGATCCCGTCCATGATATGCTCGATTGATAAAACTTCTTTGTCTAGTAAGATGATGGTGGGAAATTCGTTATCTAGCAGTACCTTAAATTCCTTCTTGATCTCCATAAAAATTTTATTCAATGCTACCTAATGCTCCTTAATTTTCAATGTGGCCTTGTAGTAGTTGATGAACTATTTACTTTTCACAATGTGGCTCACCAATCATAAATTCCTACATTCTTTAAAACTTCCTCAATGGTCTTACATAACCTAGAGATTGAAATCTCTGACTCCACGGGCTGGGGAGCATATAGGTGTAGAATTGGATCAAATAATGGGTTGACCTTCTCATTTAACTCATGAGAATCCCTCAAGAATTGCATGACTATTTTCTTAGTATCCAGAGAATCCCGATTCTCTACGCCACTGCTATCTCTTATCGAATTTGAGTCTCTTTTTCTTTT
Organism: Sequoiadendron giganteum; assembly: GCA_007115665.2. NCBI lineage: Eukaryota > Viridiplantae > Streptophyta > Pinopsida > Cupressales > Cupressaceae > Sequoiadendron > Sequoiadendron giganteum. The sequence goes on from CM021102.1 coordinate 454,302,256, forward strand.
ATGTCCTCCTCCAATCAACCTTTCTCCTAGAGGGCATTTTTGAGCTCTGAGTTCAACCTTCTGATCTCTTCTTCATGATTCTGCAAAAAAGACTTGATCTCCTATTTCTCTCATTTTTCTCTTTCTACTTCCTCCTAGGATTTTTGGGGGTCATCGAAAACCTGAGCTCGGACACTATCTAATTCTTTCCATGCATTCTCTTCGTTGCATTGGTATTCTATACTTTTCTCATGTTCAATGGCAACCTCTCCTTTTAACCTCTCTATCTTAGCATGAAGCTAACTCTATTTATCTTAGGCCTCTTCCATAAATACAACTGTCTCTCCCTATTGATTCTATGGCTGCCCTAAGTGGGCGATTTGTACATCCTTTCCTCTAATCTCTATCTATAGCCTACTCACCATGTCCTTTATATTGGCTAACCTTTCCTTGTGATTTCTTAGCCTTCTGTCTAGTTTCTCATAGTTGGCGTAGACCACCTTCTGGGTAGCCTTAGCTAGACCCAGTTTGTCCTGTGGGATAGTCTCATTGAAGTCGAGGCATACGAATTTGATGTCATAATCTTCCATCTGCATTTCTTTGGATGGCTTAGATGCTAGAGGCTTCATGGTGGTAATCCACAAGGAATTTCACTCTTCATCGAAATAGGCCTCAGTCTTCTTCGTGGATGGCTGGACTACAGCTTTCACTAGCATTTTCTATTTTCTTGCTTGTTGAGCTTGCTTCGTCACATCCAAATGCATTCATAGACTCTATGGAGTATCAATGCTTTATGCAGCTAGAGAAGCACCTAGAGGGAGATTGAAATAGGTAACGAAAGGGGTAGTCTTGGTTGTACGAGGTCATGGAGAGGTGAAAGGAAGTGTTATCATAGAAAAAGGTGGGATGCCATATGGAGATTGAAAAGGAGAAACACTCATTGGAGTGAAAGGATAAGTGGGTGAAAATAGAGTTATTTTCTTGGAGGTGGATGGGTTTGATGAAACCAGAAACATGGATGTTTCAGTATTCCTAATGGGGGTCGTTGATAGGGTGATCAAAGAATTAATTGCAATCATAGCAGATGATGCTTGCTTGGAAAATAGGGTTTCTTCACAAGGTTCATTGTTGAATATTTTTGGGGGTTCATTTAGGACCAATAGATTGGAATCTACTGATGGAGGGATCTTTTCCACAGTTGGAGGTAGGGGAATAACCACATAAGTAAATTTAGAAAGAAGAGGGGGAGCACAACTTACTTGAGTTACTGAATCCAAATATCCTGGTAGAGTGGACTCTGCTTCTTCTTCTCCTTTGGTTGGCTCACTGGGTCCACATAGGTCCTAGACTCATTTCCTCTTTGTGTGGGTGGAATCGACAGATTCAGATCCTTTGGTAGTCGATCCCACTGAAATTTAACCTTCGATAACCATAGTGGACTTGCTCGAGGACCGTTTGGTCCTTTTTCCTTTTCTATAGGCACTAGTGGACGAAGTGGCCTATGAATCCTTCTGTCTTGACCCTTTCCCTTTGTTGAACTGTTGAGTGTGGGAAGCAAAGAGCGAAAGCTCCTCTAGTTCAATTTCTCAATTGGTCTCAGGGTTACTATCCTCACTTCCAACCTCTTTATCATAATTATTATCGAATTTCTCATTATGTGGTTGGACCTACCCATAGAAGGCACTAGTGTTCCCAATCTCTTATCGGAACCTCCAAAAAATCTCCTTCTTTCTCTCCAACCATCCAAGGTGCTTTAGTTGCATATTGAGGGACTTGCCCATTGGGAGGTTCTTTTGATATTCTATTGTTATAAAATAAAAGTTGAGCCATGACAGTCTACTGAGTGGTATGAAGGCTAGATCAACATAGAATTTTAGCCTCTATCTAGTGGCATTCTTTTTTGATTCAAATTATTCCTGCTCCTCATTCTTTAAGGTTGATATATGCTTTATCAGGTTGTAGTCCCATTTTTCCTCAATGAGAACCTGGCCTAGATGCACTAATTTGTTGGTAAGCACCTCCCGAGCCTTCTATTTTGATAATGTTATCTAACTATTGGCAATGGTGAGAGGATCTGGGAAAATCACAGTATTGTGTCTTCCAGCACTATATACGTTATCCACAAGGGTTAACTGGCGACATGCCTCTAGGGTGAAATCCCTATCTGTTATAAATTTTGGGAGTCTGAAAGGATCATCCACAAAACCATGGGCTCTGATGAAAGAAAACTCATATCCCAAAAAATAATCTATTGGAGTCTATGAATTTCTTAACCATTGTAAAACCTCAAAAGAAAAACGGCTTGGAGGGTGTGGGGACAAGCTTACAAGTACTAGTTCCATGAAATAAGCTACAAACCAATAATAATCCCATGTCTTTGAAAGTACATGGATCCAAACCCAAATTGACTGGTAGGACCCTTTTGCATCATACCTAAACAACGACAAGTATCCTTCAAGAAATTTAGAATTTTGGTTAAAAATTAAATGTACTAAGAAAGAAGAATACCTAAACCTGTACTTGATACCATAATTTTCCAATTGTTTTAACATCCTTTTAGCTATTATCTCAAAAAAATAAAAATACATTTAGCTCTTTTCCTTCCTAAGCATAAAATCCAAGCCTAACTGAAAAGGATAGACCTTTTCATCATCATCATAGCTGTAGACATAGGTCAACATCGAGAAAATGGTCTATAGATCATTCCTAAATTTTTTGTGCTATAGAGGGAAGAGGAGCTGACCTCCCTCCAAATTTTATTTTGGTTCTTCCTCATAAAATTGCAGTTTATTATTTTTGGTTGCCCATAAATCTTCCATTTCCTTTTCGAAGTTCACAGAGCCGTAGTTAGTGGGGATACATAGCATATCCCGAATGGTTGTTGCACTAATCGTAACCCTTATCCTATTGTCAATTATAACCCTTGTTTTCTTGTCGAAACTCCTTGCACATGCATCCACCTATTTTGGACATGGGTGTACAACAAGAAACATGAATTGTGGAAGACCACAATTCCAACGCCTTAGCGCAAAACCTTCAAATGACCCATGTTTAATAATTCTTTATAATGCCACTTCCTTGATGCTTTTAGGGTTTACTATCATTGGGTCAAAAATATTGTCCATGAAGTCTTGCACGAACTGCTTCTTAATATGGTCACCTAAAACCTAAGCCAATTTGGTGTGGGTAAAGCATTGTTCCTCCACTGTCGGGGCATTATCAAATGACTCCCTCCCAAAAATGTTGACATAGCCTAGTTTTCTAGGGAAAAACCTAGCCTACCTTCTAGAAGTTGATGCTTCCGCCATTGTTGAGCCAAAAAATTTGTAGAGAGATTCTTTAGAGAAATGACTACTTGTTGCTTTTCTTTCAAAATTTTACCTTTAGGTGCATTCAATTTCCTTACGTACATGTAGTAAGGTGTTGTCGTTACCAATGCCCTACTAAATGTGACCACTAAGGTGATACATGTGGGCTATAGATATATATGCCTCAAGAATGCCAAATATGTCATGAGAATGTATTAGTACATTCTCCTCATCACCCTTTTTCACAAACAAGCTCGCATTGTTGGAAAGAGTGTTTATTGTTATGAGAAACATGCTCAAGTGATACAAGGTACATCGACAAGACTTGTGTATTTAATTTTCCATAGCTTAGCGCATTAAACAACAAATTTACCATAAATAAGCAGATCAATGTTGATGATGGAGATGGAAACATGGCAGCCATCAATACATGAGGGCATTTACTCCCAACACCCAAATTTATTTCTCAAGGCATGCTATTAGATTCACCATATGATCTTCCTCTTGCACTTTGGTTGCTTTGACAAAAAAATTTGTTTCCCAACAAGAGATAGGTTTTCCATCCATTGAGCCCTCCAATGCTACCTTTCTATAAATAACTTTGCCACCTTAGTGAAATATTCACTCGCTTTAGCTCTTCTAGTTTAGCCAACCTTTCCTGCTACATCTCATTCTGCTAAACTCTGCTGCTTTGCCATAATGTCAGTTTTCCTAGGTACTCTCATTCGACTTCTAACAAAAAGGCCACAATACACCTTCATGGGTGAGGTTACCAGCAATTGAATTAAGCGCTTGGTAAATAAATGTGATTTCCTTTGTGTCGTTGTGTTCAAGTGGGTAGTTGACTTGGACTATGTTGAAGACGAGAACCATCTGAGATGCAACTCCAATGTTGCTTCTTGCTTCGTAGCCTCCCTACTCAACCTGAACATTGTCAAGCCCATGATGATTGAATTGTACCACCAGATGTTCGATGTTGTAGTGCTAGATAGGCTTTGCAAAATTATGCAAGTTGCTATCCCTTGCATCGACATTCTGAGTGTCATGGACCTCCATAGACACGTTGATTATGGGGAAGACGTGGCCTGGTTACCTCTCCTTTTTGACTTCCACACCATGGACCTTAAAGGGCATCGTTCATGTCTCTATCGATGTCCACCTACCTATTGTGGGAGTATGGCGTGGAATGCATTTTAGGGCTTGAACATAAGAAATACTTTGAGTTTCTGGTATATAGCCACAACAAGGAGAATTGAGGTTCATGTTATGTCATGCCCACGTGTGCTATGTGTTCACCCCCCTTTTCACCCTGACAAAGAAGAAGAAGAAGAAGAAGAAGAAGAAGAAACACCCGAAAAAGAGTTGTTTTGACTTCTTTTTAGTGGCTTGAGGCTTAGCTTTTACTATTTTTTGCACGTTGCCTCCTTTATGCCCCTTTTTTCTTTGTAACTTTTTTGGGTTTTCTCAAGAGAGCTTCATGCTTAAATCTGAGCCTCGAGCTTGAATTTCATGTAAATTTTTGATGAATATAATATAATATGATATGCTTCCACCTTGCTTGTGTTATTCTCATGGATTTATTCTCAAAACTAAAATGTATTTACAAAAACATTTACATATGGTACATAATTGTGAAACATTTTAAAAGAACTTGTGCATTTTAATTGAACAATTTTAGATAAATATCATTTACCGGTATATCTAGCACATTTCCTTCCATTTATTCTATCTTGTACACATTATTTTCCTTGCACACACTAATGCGGAAGGGTCCCTTCAATAGTGGTTCAAATTTTATGTGTTGACCTGGTTTTGCACCGCGCTCATCATATTTTAATACCAGGCATCCCTCTTGGAACTTTGGGCTTGAGGCCTTCTTTTCAAACCATTGTTTGACTATTTGCTAGCATGCAATCATGGCTTTGTATGCCTTTTCCCTTGTTTCCTCAAGATTCAGAAGTTTTGTGAGCTTGACTTCCATCCACTACTTTCTTTGAATTCTAAAGCCTTGATTAGTTGTAATGTCAGGATTTCTATAGAAACAAGTAACACTACCTCCTTTCCATATACTAATTCATATGGAGCAGTCTTTATGATTTGTTTGGGCATGAATCTGTCAGCCCATAGAGTGGCCCACAGATGCTTATTCCATTCCCTTTGTTGTTTTGACCCGATACACTTGATTAGCCTAATCAGTTCTTTTTGGTCGACTCCACCAATCCATTTCCCTATGGGTAATAATTTGATGAATTCTTGAGGTAGAACCCATATTTGAGAGTGAATTCAGATATTCTGGAACCCAAAAAAGCTTGCACATTATCAGATATGATGGTTTTCGGTGACCCAAGTGATGAGTCTAGTTTATGGTCTAATTATTGATAGGTTTGTTGTCCATTTCATGTAGTAACATAAGAATTTGATGCTTGAGAGTTGATCTTTCATAATATCTCCTTAAAACCATAGACCCTGGACATGAATTTATTTTCATAAGCTTTCAAATGATATTGACATGCTATGTGCACTATTTGTGATAATTTTGCATGTGATTAATGAATGCCAATTTAAGACGATTATGGATATGCAATTTTTGTGTGTGCTAACATTGTCATGTAGATAATATGAGGCCTACAATTCAGGAAGATTCTACCAGCTGGTCATGTGCTATATTGATCAAACAGGGTGGTCATTTATGGAGAGAAGACTCTTGGCGGCTAGAGATTCCTCACGCATCGGATTGTAACTACCTTGTAGTGGTCTTGAATATTGTTGAGCATGCACTGGCATTAATTATGTGCTAGATTTGAGTTAAGGAAATTGTTCCTAACAAGTTATGTGCATGTGTAGCCGCCTCTGCTCTTTTTCGTGCTTTCCATAATGTGGCGTCCTCCATGTTTGTTGGAGTTGACTGCCTCGCTAGGTGGTTGGATAAATAAGGACTCTGATGTTCCTTTTGAGCTCTTTGGATTCAAATAATGTTAATTTACTGATGTACTCACATTCTTAGTTTTTCGGCAATACAACTATGTTGATTGCACTAATGTTTTTCTACTAAATAAAATCAAGTTATAAGTTTGTGCATTTGAGTCTATCTTAGTTTTAGGGAATACTTATCCAAGGGGGCTCACTTGGTGAGTGTTCCATCCCGTACCTTAGTTTAGTTTAGTCATTATTTTATGTTTAGTAACTAGTTAAGAATCTGGCACTGATTGTTCCTGTAGGCACTAGAATTTTATTCTATGAATGTTCCTACAACCAAGGTAGACAAAGTAGTTTCTTGTTTGTTCGCTTGGATTTTAGTTTTTGTTATGCATTTCAGTTTGGTCTAGCTATTGTTTATTGTTCAACATTTATGTTATTTCCTTATAGACAATTTAATTTCAGTATTGCACCTCTCTTAAGTTGTAGGATGAATGTGGCTACTTTGGATTCCTAGTGCACATACAGTGCTGACCCATTTCAAGTTTACATCCTTGGGTTGACAATTTAAATGCACCTTCATGATGATTGAGATAGCTATTCAGGTTGGATGTCCAATCTCTGAATCATAGCTATACAGGCTTAGCTGTTAAAATAATTATAGGAGGCCAATATTTTTGGCGTCTTTGTCAAGGATGGTGTCAAACTAGGAAGCTCTTTGGAGTCATTGATAGTTTTTCTTGTTGTAGTATTTCTGGAAGTTGTTCTTAGTATATCCCTCATTAGAAGAGTAATGACCCCCCTATTATTTTGCCATTTTTTTGTGTGAGCTAGCTAATAGTGAGTTGATACTGTATGCATATAGAAAGAAGAAGAGATGCTCATGGAAGATTCCTTCCTAACAATCCTAATCTACTCCAGATAGTTGAGTATCAGAACCTGCCCAGAGACAAAGAAGAAGAGGAGCCACACCTTTTGTTGGTACATTTCTAGATCTGACCAGTTTTGAAGCTTCCTCTGAAGATCAAAATCAGATTGAGAACCCCCTTTCTTTGGAATTTCATCAAGCAAGCATGGGTGATGCAAATGGAAACAAAAATAATAGAGCTAACCAACCGAATTTTCCTTTCCCTATTGCTCATCAAAATGAAGTAGACAACCTAAAGAATATCCCTACTTCAGTTCTTCCTAAGTTCTATGGACTTGTCACATAATATCCTGATACATTCTTGTTTGAGTTTGATATACTCTACAAAATTTATGACTATACCACTAATTCCCATAGGCTTAAGCTATTTCCTTCCAATTTGAAAGAAGATGCATTAAGATGGTTCATGAGCCTAGGAAGAGATACTGTGGAGACTTGGGAGGACATGAAGACAAAGTTACTTGAGAAATACAAAGATTATTGTAGAGGAAGTGACATGAGAGGAGATTACATTTTTAGAATGCAACAAAAGGAGGATGAGAGCCTGGAGGATTAAATCTCAAGGTTTCTATTTTGCCTAAATAAATCTCCACACCATACACTCAATGAAGAATCATAGAAGTTGTTTTTCTTGAGAGGAATTAATGATAGCTGCATAGATGCCTTGGACCTGATAGGAGGAGGAGATATCACCCAAGTTCCTTGGGAGGATATCAAGAAGATATGTCAAAACTATTCTAGGGCAGCTTCAAAGAAGGGGAGAGCTTACCAATCCTCTATTGGTAAGTCATCTACTAGTGGAGTTTCAAGGATGGAGATTACTCACTTACTGGCAGATTTTAAGCAAGATATCATAAATAATTTGGCTACTCAGTCGAGTTCACTTCAGGAAAAGAAGAAACAAGAGGAGGCAGAGGCAATGTTGGAAGAATATTGCCCTCATTATAGACAAAATAATAAGGAAAATAGATGCAAGATGATAGCTAATGTTGACAGCAAGCAAATGGCACCCGAGTTCAAGCTAATCTAGGGAGAAGATGATCAAGTCTACTATGTTGCACAAAGAATTCCATGGGATCCAAGATAGGGTATGCCACCTGATCCACTATCTTTTGTTGGGTCATATTTCAATTCTTATTCTTTCGGTAATCAATGGCAAGCCCCATATCCATCTAATTATGGAGGATATCCACCACAACCTTGGAGTAACCCTCCACATGCTTGGCCCAATCATGAAAACTCTCCACCCCAGTGGTAGCAGTTTCAAGGAAATTGGCAGCCACCTCCAGGAAATTGGTAGAAAACATCTCAATGGAGGGGTGGACAACAATGGAAAAACTAGTCAACCAATTACATGCAACCACCTTCTTAGCCCTAAAAACTGACTATAATGCCTCCTCCTAATAATTTAAGTTAAAATTCACCTAAATCTACTTAGCTACCATCCCACCCCACACCTAGCCTAAATAATAAACCACAACATCGACTAGTATACTCTACTTATCCAAATCAGTTCCCTGCATATGATCTGAGTGTAAGTAAGTGACATCCGTTTGAGTTTAGGAACTAATTTTCTAGCCCCTTCCACACATATTATCATTGAGCTTCATGTGGAAGAGGAGGAGCCTCTAAATGCCCCCATTCAACCAAGTGCACCTAAAAATCCCGAACCAGTTCTAGTCAAGCAGACTAAGTCAGAACCACCATTTCCTTAGAGGTTGGAAACTGTGAAACAAAAGGAGGAAAAGGAAGACACAAATTTTGAAATTGTAGATTAGTTGAAGCATATATGTGTTAAGATAACTCTATTTCAAGCCATAAAAGATGTTCCCATATATGGAAAAGCAATCAAGGAAGAATTCCTTAAGAAGCCTGGAAAGAAGAAGAAAGACCCCACTACAGTTCATGTGGTGGGACAACTTGCTGACATCGTGCTTGGGAAAGTGAGTGTTCCCAAGTATAATGACCTAGGGATTCCTATGGTAGGCATTGTTATAAATGGGATGCAGATAAAGAATGCTCTGATTGATTTGGGAGCAACAATAAATGTTATGACCAAGGACATCCTGCAACAACTAAATATTGTAAACATGAGAGCTACTCCTACTATCCTGCAGCTTGTTGACAGTTCTACTATTACGCTTTATGGTATAGTGGAAGATCTAGTAGTAACTCTAGACTCTTGGGAGTACCCAGCATATTTTATGATTCTTTCTCCTAAATCTACACTAGGCGGGTACCCCATTATTCTTGGAAGATAATGGTTAGCAAGAACAAATGCCTATATTGGATTTTGAATATGATACATGAACATTTATGATGGAAAGAGCACCAAAAAGCTTATTCTCTACCCATGATAAGGATTAAGGATAATCTCGTATGGCCACACATTGGTGAAGAGGCTGAGGAAGTTAATTATGTGGCACAACTTATGATGTTTAGCATAAGTCCTTTCCTATAGCTTGAGGATGAAGATGAAGTATTGTCTCACATCATTCAAAACCATTATGAGGTAGAAGAAGCATTGTCCTCTCATGTATTTGATTCTCCTACTGCAGTGAAAACACTCTTGCCCACTCTTCCTATAGCCGCTCTTCTTGTAGTTGCTCTTCCTACACCTGCTCTTCCTACATACACCTTTCTTGTAGCCAAATTTCCTACAGAAACAGGTATGTTCCATGCATTACTGCCACATGAAATCAAGGTACCAAGCATTATTGAACTAGATATGGTTGATTTAACTATAGAAGTGCAAGTGTCAGAAGGACAATATCTGAATATCAATAGTAAATTGAGTGAAGAACAATAGTTGTCATTGGAAAACTTACTGAAGGCCCACCAAAATGTATTTTCATGGGACTATAATGATATGAAGGGATTGGATCCTAATATTTTCACTCATAGGATATACATAAGAGATAATTGTACACCAGTGAGGTAGCCACAAAGAAGAATTAACCATGCATTGAGAGAGATAGTAAAAGGGGAACTACAAAAATTGTTATCTATGCAAGATTTATCTACCCAATTTTAGATAGCCAATGGGTGTCCCCATTGGTGATTGTGCCCAAAAAAGGAGGCAAGTGGTGAGTTTGTATTGATTATAGGAAACTCAACTCTACCATAAAGAAAGACCATTTTCCCTTGTCATTCATAGATCAAGTTTTGGACTCACTTGCAGGAAAGTAGTACTTTTCTTTTCTTGATGGATTCGGTAGCTATAATTAGATCCAAATTGCACCCAAGGACTAGGAGAATACAACCTTTACCTATCCATGGGGAACCTATGCCTAATCAGTACTTCCCTTTGGCTTATGCAATGCACCTGCAACTTTTCAGAGGGCAGTCATCAACATATTTTTAGACCTCTCATGATTGCATGAAAATTTATATGGATGATTTCACTACTTATGGTGCTGATTTCAATGAAGCATTAGAGAATCCTAAGAGAGTCCTAAAAAGATGTGAATACCACAATCTATCTTTAAATAGTGAAAAGTGCTTCATGATGATGCAGGAAGGTGTAGATCCTACAAAGATTGAGGTAATTACTAATCTTCCTATTCTTGTAAAACAAAAAATATTTCAAGATTTTCTAGTACATATAGGTTATTATAGGAGGTTCATGAAAGACTTCAGCAAAATGGCAGCCCCATTGTATAATCTCCTAACTAAATATGTTGAGTTCTAGTGGATAGAAGGCTATGACAAGGCATTTTCTGATTTGAAAACAACTTTAACTCATGCTCTTGTACTCAAGGGACCTAATTGGGAGATCCCTTTTAACATCCATACAGATACGTCAGACTATGCTATAGGAGTAGTCGTAGGATAGAAAGAAGGAGCTATTGAAAACATCATTTACTTTGTTAGCAAAAATCTGCAAGGAGTTGAATTCAACTATATAGTGACAAAAAAGGAAATGTTAAGAGTCATCTATGCTTTAAAAAAATTCAGACATTACATAACTGGCTACCAAATCTTTGTTGATGTAGGAGCATCCCTAGTTCTTGGAAATCTTGCATCAACCAAAAATATTTTTGTTCATTTTTGTTCTTGTTTTGTTCTTGTTCTTGTTCAAGTTGGGAGATCTAGTATTTCTTCGTGTTTTCTCACCAGATCTCACTTACCTATGGTTTCATCATGGACATGATCAATTACTTTATTCCAAATTTTTACCTTGATTGGATATTTTTCAGACAAGTTATTGCTCTTGGATTGAGTGACAATTTTTGGTATTGGCCCTAGAATAATTTCAAGACCTAACAGATAGTTTGTTTGATCGTGGATCCTTCCCATAACTGGCGGATCCTCATGGTGTGTTTCAAAATTTTCATGGAGTGTCCTGGACCTTGATCTTAGTTCCACACTTCATCATGCGTATCTACTATGGAAGAAATTCAAATTTGAGGTCGACCTATTCTTGGAAGCGTTACCTTTTCTTCATTAGAGATTGTAATGATCATTGGCTGATTTGGATGTTTCTCGACCCACAAATATGATATAAATCTTGTAATGAATCATGAGGATATAAGTGAATCAAGATGAAGTAGATTAATATGTATATAGAGTTCGATCTGTAGGATGTTTTCTTGCATGTATGAGCGTTGTATTTTGAGCATGTTGTATTAGGCCTATGATCCAAATCTGTAAGCCTGGATGTGGCCAACTATATGTAATTAAATTTCATGATAATAAGAATGTCTTTATTTTCATTTGCCTTTAGATTTTTTATTGCTTCTATTGTGTTACTCTAGATGCATGGCTCAGATTATTCTCTTTGAGGACCCTCCTACCATGACTACCACCAGATTGGTATCAAAGCGAGATTCATTCCTTATGAGATCGTCAGAGTTTGTGCAATCTTGTTGAAGATTTTTTTGTGGGGTGGCGGACTGAGGATCCGACCTATAGCTGCAAAAGACTTGTGTAAAGATGGCGGGAAGAAGGAATGGTAGAGGAAATGGAGTGGGTGGAAATTCAGACCCTATTGTAATGGAGATTTTGAGAGGAATTGTTGCTAGATTGAAAGCAGTTGAAACAACCTAGAAGAGAGGTTGACCAATTGATGATGTGAGTGATGAAGAAGTAGAAGAATACGAAGAAGTTGCAAGAGAAGAGCAACTTGGCCTTGATCAGGTAGAAGAAAGGTTTGTAAGAGCCCTAACTAGAGTAAACACTAAACCACATTTCAATCCACTAGATTATAATGGTAAGATGGATTTAGATGAATTGCTAGATTGGATAATAGAGATGGAAAATTACTTTGATTTTGAAGGTACCCCAGAAGATAAGAAGGTGAAATTTTCTTGTACAAAGTTGAGAGGACATGCATCCCTTTGGTGGGAACATTTGCAAACATATAGGAAAAGAAAAGGAAAGGAGAAGATAAGATCATGGGATCGGATGGTGAATAAGTTGAAGACAAAGTTCATGCCTATTGACTATTAGATTAGTTTGTTCAAGAAGTTTCAGAATCTGAAAGAGAAGGAATCAAGTGTGACAGAGTATACTGAGGAGTTTTATAAGTTGAACATCAGATCTGGACATTTAGAGGATGAGATTGAGCAAGTAGCTAGATATGTAAATGGTTTGAGGTTTTCTATATAATATGATATCAATTTGATTAAGCTATTGAGCGTGGAAGAAGCATATCAATGTGCCCTAAAATTAGAAGAGAAGTTAAATAAAAGACATGAGTAGAGACAAAGAGGAAGAGGTGGAAGATTTCAGAGAGGAATATTTTTCACTGGAGGAGGAAGAGAATATTTTCCAGATCAAAACAAGGATAAGGAGATCAATAAGAATTAGAATTGATATCGAAGAGGTGATGGAAACTTTTACCGAAGAGGAGGATATGGTGGTTACTAAAATGAAGGATATAGAAAAGATGATAGAGGACAAGAGAAAAAAGTATTCAGGGGAACTTGTTTCAAATGTAGTGGAGAAGGACATAGAGCCTTTGAATGCAAATAGGGAGAGACAAGTAGAAAGACTAAGAACAATAGAAGAACAACCATTGTTGAAGAATATCATGTTGGATCACCTAATCAACTGGAAGAAGGAGAAGTGTTGGTGAATAGGAGAGTGTTGTGTCAAAGTGAATCGGAGAAGGAACTGTTGCAGAGAAATAATTTATTTTGGACCAGATGCAAGGTAGCTGATAAATGTTGTAAAGTAATCATTGACAGTGGAAGCTTAGAGAACCTGGCTTCTGAAGAAATGGCGACCAAATTCAACTTGGAAAGATTGAAACACCCAAAGCCCTATTAGATAGTTTGGATCCAAGATGAGCATAAGATACTGGTAAGTGAACAATGTGTGGTGAAATTGAAGATAGGAAATTATCATGATGAAGTTTTGTGTGATATCATTCCTATGGATGTATGCCATATTTTGTTGGGAAAACTTTGGCAGTATGATAGAAAGGCTATTCATGATGGAAATAAGAACATATACACTATTGTTGCTAATGGGATGAAGCATTATTTTTTACCCTTGGAGGATGTTCCTAAAGTTGAGGTTTGTACGAATGCTAGAATTTTTTTGGTTGATGGAAGGAGATTTTTGGATGGACTGAGACATGAGAACATGTGTTATGCCTTGGTACCTAAGAAGGTTGAAGACTTGAAGCATGTAGAAGGGAAACTTGAGGAGATAAAGGAATTGATGGCGGAATATGAAGCTATCATTTTAGATAATGTACTTGATGGATTGCCACCTGTAAGGAGTATTAGTCATTGCATGGATCTGATTCCTGGAGTGATTTTACCTAATAAAGTATCACATCAGATGACACTGATAGAGAATGAAGAATTGGACAGACAAGTGCAAGAGTTGTTGAGAAAATGTTTGATCAGAGAAATCTTAATTTGTTGTGCAGTACCTGCAGTACTAGCACCTAAGAAGGATGGAGAATGGAGAATGTGTATAGACTCTAGATCCATAAACAAGATTATAGTGAAGTATAGATTTTCTTTGCCCAAGATGGATGTCATTATAGATTATTTTAGTGGAGCTAATTACTTTACAAAGATAGATTTGAAGAGTGGATATCATCAAATCAAAATCATAGAAGGAGATGAGTGAAAAACAAAATTCAAGACAATTGAAGGATTGTATGAGTGTTGGTGATGCCTTTTGGATTGAAAAATGCACCTATTAATTTCATGAGGTTTATGAATGAGGTATTGAATAAATTATTGGGTAAGTTTGTGATTGTCTTCTCAGATGACATCATTATTTTTAGTAAGACTAGAGAAGAACATTTGTTGCATATAAGACAAGTTTTTCAAAGGTTGAGAGAAGAGCAGTTGCTGATAAACATTAAGAAGTGTAGTTTCATGAAGGAAGAATTGGTATATCTAGGATTTGTGATATATGTGGATGGATTGAAGATGGATCCTGAGAAGGTAAGAGCCATTGTTGAGTGGACTACACCTGAAAGCATTGGAGAGGTAAGATCATTTTATGGATTGACTAGTTTCTACCGAAAGTTCATTAGGAATTTCAGTTCTATTTGCAGCCCTATGACAGAAATAATTAGAGGAGATAGGAAGGATTTTAAATGGACATATAGAGAAGAAATTTTTTTTGAGTTGTTAAAATAGAAGGTGAGTGAGCAACCTATGTTGGCTTTACCAGACTTTAGTAAGGTATTTTAGGTAGACTGTGATACAAGTGGAAATGCAATTGGAGCAGTGTTAAGTCAAGAAGGAAGACCTGTAGCTTATTTCAGTGAGAAGTTGAATGATGCAAGGAGAAGGTATTCTATGTATGATCAAGATTTTTATGCCATAATTCAAGCTTTGAAGAACTAGAGGCATTACTTTTTTTCTAAGGAGTTTGTGTTGTATATAGATCATCAAGCTTTACAGTATTTGAACAGTCAAGGTAAGTTGAATCAGAGACACATGAGATGGATGGAATTCTTGAAGAGTTATACTTTTATTTTGAAACATAGGAGTGGGAAGTCAAATAGAGTTGTTGATGCTTTGAGTAGGAGAAGGAATTTATTGACCAAAATGAAAGTGGAGGTATTAGGCTTTCATGAATTGAAGAATTTGTATGAGGGAGACCCAAATTTTGTAGAACCTTGGAGAGCATGTAAAGAACCAGTTTTAGAGGATAGAAGTCAGTGGTTGGATTATTTCATTCAGGAAGATATGTTGTTCCAAGGAAATCAATTGTGTATACCCTGAAGTTCCGTGAGGGATAACTTGGTAAAAGAAAAGCATGGTGGAGGATTGGTAGGACACTTTGGAATTGATAAAATAGTAGCGTTGGTAAGTGAGAATTACTTTTGGCCCCAGATTCATAAGGATGTTAAGAAATTTGTGTAGAGTTGTAGAGTTTGTCGAGTTGTAAAATGTAGCATTCAGAATGTTGGATTATATAAACCTTTGACAATTCCAGAAAGACCTTGGGAGGATATCAGAATGGATTTCATACTTGGTTTTTCGAAGACACAGAGAGAATGATTTTGTATTTGTGGTGGTAGATAGATTTTATAAGATGGCACATTGCATACCTTGTAAGAAGACAACAAATGTAGTACATGTAGTAGACTTGTTTTTTAGGAAAGTGGTTAGATTGCATGGATTACCTAGGAGTATTGTTTCAGATGGAGATACAAAGTTTGTTGGCTACTTTTGAGGACACTTTGGAAGAAGTTGAAGAAAAATTTGAATTTCAGTTCTACTTTTCACCCATAGACTAATGGATAGATGGAGGTAGTGAACAGGAGTTTGGGAAATTTTCTGAGATGTTTGGTTGGAGAGAAGACCGGAAGTTGGGATTTAGCCCTTGCACAAGTAGAGTTTTCCTACAATAATTCAGTGAATAGGAGTATAGGAAAGACACCTTTTGAGATTGTTACTGTAGTTTATCCTAGAGGTATATCAGAATTGTGAGACATTAGTAAGGAAGCTAAAAGGAGTGCAAAAGCAAAGGAATTTTTAGAACATATGAAGAAATTGCATACTCAAGTGAAGCAACATTTGGGAGATATGAACCAAAAGTTAAATGATTGAGCAGATGAAAAGAGAAAACATATGGAGTTCAAAGTTGGTGATGAAGTAATGGTATATTTTAGGAAGGAAAGACCAGTTGGCACATATAGTAAGCTTAAGATGAGGAATTTTGGAACCTGTAGGATTTTGAAGAAGTTTGATTCAGGAAATGCATATGAAGTGGAGTTACCAGATGACATGGGTATATCACCTATATTCAACATTGTAGATCTACACCAATACCATGAAACAAAATTTAGTGAAGACAATTAAAAAAAATTGGAAGAACTTCCTAAACAATAGTCAGATGGGATAAAAGAGATTTTGGATGTCAGATATGGGAGAAAGACTTGTGGAAGACAATACAAAGAGTATCTAGTGAATTGGAAAGCTAGACCAGTGGAGGATTCTTCTTGGATTTTTTAGACTGAGGTAGACCGTATTGGTTTTCCTTTGGCCCCAAAAAAATGAGGGACTCATTTTTCATTAACCCTAGATCTTTAATGTAGGAGCATCCTTGGTTCTTGGCAATCTTGCATCAACCAAAAATATTTTCATTCAGTTTTGTTCTTTTTTTGTTCTTGTTCTTGTTCAAGTTGGGAGATCCAATATTTCTTCATGTTTGCTCACCAGATCTCACGTACCTTTGGTTTCATCGTGGACATGTTCAATTACCTTATTCCAAGTTTTCAGCTCAATTGGATCTTTTTAGAACAATTTATCACTTCTGGATTGAGTGACAGTTTTTGGCACTAGCCCTAGAATAATTTCAAAACCTAACAACTAGTTTGTTCAATCGTGGATCCTTCTTGTAACTTGCGGATCCTTATGATGTTTTTTGAATTGTTTTGTGGAGTGTCCCTTACCTTGATATTTGGTCGACACTTCATCATGCACATCTACCATGGAAGAACTTCAAATTTGAGGACAACCTATTCTTGCATGCATTACATTTTCTTCATCGAAGATTGTAATGATCTTTGGCTGACGCGGATGTTTCTCGACCTGTGGATATGATATAAATCTTGTAATGAATCACAAGGATAGCAATAAATCAAGATGAAGTAGATTAAGATGTATATAGAGTTTGATCTACATAATTTTTGCTTGCATGTATGAGAATTGTATTTTGAGCATGTTGTATCAGGCCCATGAACCGAATCTGTAAGCCCGGATGTGGCTGACTATATGTAATCGAATTTCATGATAATAAGAATGTATTTATCTAAATTTTCCTTTATATCTTGTGTTGCTCATGTTGTGATACTCTAGTTGCACCTCCCAAACTATTCTCTTCGAGGACCCTCCTAGTGTGATTGCCACCTTTTGTGCACACCGATCATGCAACCATTAGATATCTTATGAATAAACCTCTGATTTCAGGAAGGCTAGCAAGATGGTTATTTCTGATGCAAGAGTTTGATATAACCATTATGGATAAACTAGGGAAGGCCAATGTTGTTGCAGATTTTCTTTCAAGGTTGACCACATTAGAAGATAATCAAGTCATAGATGATTATTTTCCTGATGAGCACTTATTTTCCATTAGTGTGTAGACACCCTGGTATGCTAACATAGCTAATTTTCTAGCCACAGGGAGAGTCCCTCCTCACTTCTCTCCAAAAGAGAGGAGAGTGCTCATTAAGAAATATTTTCCTTTCTCATGGATTATTGGATGTTTGTTTTATACTGGACCTGACCAGGTCATGAGGAGATGTGTGAGGGAAGATGAGACATTTGATATTCTACATGCATGCCACAATGAACCCTGTGGAGGACATTTTGTAGACAAGAGGACAACACTGAAGATGTTGAACAAAGGATATTACTATCCAACACTCGACAAATATGTAGGGAGGTATACAAGGAAGTGTGACAAATTCCAAATAATGGGTCAGCCAACCAAATATGATGAGATGCCACTATGCCCCCAAGTAGTAATCAGTCCATTTGATAAGTGGGGACTCAATTTTGTAGGACCCATTGATCCTCCATCAAAAGGTAAATCCTATATTTTAGTATGCACTGATTATGTAACTAAATGGGTAGAAGTTAAGGCCATGAAGCATGCAAGAGATACTAAGGTTGCAAAAAAATTGTATGAGGAAATTTTCACATAGTATGGGGTTCCAAGAGAGATAGTGACTGATCAAGGGACTCAATTCACTTCAAACCTTGTTACAACACTGGTCAATGAGTACAACATTAGGCACAAGAATTCTACTCCTTATCACCCCTAGGCCAATGGCCAAGTCGAGGTGACTAACAAATAAATTGAAGCAATTCTAACCAAAACAGTGATTATCCATAAAAAGGACTGGGAAAGTAGGCTACTAGAAGCTATTTGGGCTTACAGAACCACCTAGAAAAAAACTTCATGATTCACTCCATTTGAGTTGCTATATGGAAAGTCAGCCATGATGCCCATTGAATTTGAGCATAAGACTCTTAGGAATATAGTAGAATTAGGGATGGATATTTCTGAAGCACAAAGAGATATAATCATGCAACTGAATGCTTTGGATGAGATGAGGAATTCAGCCTTGCATCACATAGAGGTAGTGCAGAATCATTGAATAATTTGGCATGATAAATTCATCAAGGATAAGAAATTTCAACCTAGAGATTGGGCACTGCTCTATGACTCAAGATATCAGGATAATGCAGGAAAATTGTAGATAAGGTGGCTCGGACCTTGTGAGGTGGCTGAATTATTTTCCAATGGATTTGTTCAGCTTACCACCATTGACCTTGTCAAGTTTAAGCTGCTGGTGAATGGTCATCGCCTAAGATTATATCACAAGCCAACTTCTAAGGAAGAGTTCCCACAACAATTCACTCAGCATGTAGCACCAGAACTTCCTGTAGCTAAAGGAAGTGGACCTAGTCTCCCTTCTTTTGGCTAATTAAGGTATGTCACTTCTCATAATAAATATTCCCACTTTTTGGGGTTCCACTTCTTCACCCATCCTCCCATTCATTCCACCTTTCTCTCTCTTCCACCTCGCCACCATCATTTCACTTCACTTCATTTCACTCCACCTCATTCCACTCCACTTTCATGAATTGCTCAGCTGATTTCTTGGAAACAACCGATACTTTCTCCATGATCTTTGCAATAAATATTCCACAAATTTAGGTATTGTGCATTAATTGTTATATCTTAATTGTATTCTAGTGCATTTATTTAATTTCTGCAAATTAATATGGACGATCACCATAGCATGCCATCATTTTTTCCCCTATCAAATCATGCTTTCACCTCACATGTGGGGACACATGTGCCAATTTAGGTTGGGGGGGAATGTTTCAATGCCATGTCCACATGTCTGTTCATACTAATTCATGTTAGCAAGATTTAAGTCATTGAGCCAATTTGACTTATGAAATGACGACTCGTATGTGTGAAATGTAAATCCTCCATTGCCATTTCCCTTAATCATAGTCTTCATTTGTTACTCCTTTATTGCTTTAATTTTCCCTACCATAATCCTAAGCCAAAAGGTAAAATTAAAACAACACCAGCATTGGAATTTAGCAAAGTTGTAGGAAGAAAATCTTTGTAGAGTAACTGTTTGATTGCAGACAATGGGAGATGGGTTGATTCAAAACGAACCCATAGTTCATGATGTTTTATTACAAGATGTGCCCTGCTTGGTTGAATTTAGAAATTGTGGATGGCTAGATTATTTCTTAAATTTGGATGGTTTTGATGAAGGTGTTGCATTAGAATTTTCTGAGACATTGTCTAAAGGAAGGGCCATAGTAAAAGGGCTAGAAGTCATAGCTATAGAGGAAAGAATTGTAGAAGTTATAGGGTTACCTACCAACAAAAAAAATTACCCTACTGCCAGGGACGTCAAGTCAGCTAGGGCAAAATTTATGGAACCTAATGACCCTCCATTGAGCATAGAAAAAAAAGGATCAAAGAGGACTTCTCTGCCCAAGCTTTGTAAGCAAGCTGCAATCTATGTTGTCAAGTATATCACTTGTGAAGGTCTCCAGTCTTTTCATTCGGTGCATTTTAAGCTCTTGAACCACATGAGGCATGGAAAGAGAATGAATGTTCCCAATGTTTTGTACCACCTTCTTTTGCTCATAGCAACAGAAACCCAGAAAGGTAGGGACAATTTTGTTTCCCACCATTGCCTAATTAAATTATTAGTTGAAAAATCTCTGCATGATGTGTCCAATATTTCTTGGAAATAATTTTTGAGGATTGATCAAATTAGACCAGTGCATTTGCAACCAATGGTTTTGCCGCAACCTCGTAGGGTTAGGAGGAGAAGGAGAAATATTGGGGCCACTTTTGGTACCTCAACCTCTAATGCAAGCCCTAGTGGAAACCCTCTACAGCCACACAAGCTATTGAAATTAGTTCCTCTAAGGCAAAGCATTCCAATAAAGAGAGTTCCTCTCTTGATTCTAATGATGAGGTCCCTCTTGGAATCTTAATGAAAACTAGGGCACAAAAGAGGAAGGAAGAACTAAAGGGAGGAAAATCTAAAAATAAAATGGTAGAAAAGGAAGTGCCAAGCTCTAGGAAATGAAAAGTTGACACTGTTCTTCCTACAGCAAAGGAAAAATGAAGAAACCCTCCCAGAAAATCAAAGTCAGTTGGGCCAGCCATTAGGGTATCTCTCGAGGGAAGCCCTAAACCTAGAAAGTTACCACAAGAGGATGCAAAAGCTCCAATGGAGCATGTAAATGAAAAGGAAAAGGATGTGGCCAAAGAAGGAGTAAATTTAACAGTGGGTGATCTTGCAGAGCAAGTTGAAAACTAGGCATGTGAAGGAAATCAGGAAGTCTTGTAGCAAGAGTTCATGTGGCATGAGCAAGAGAAAGAGGCCCTACAAATTGAAACAAGAGAATGAAAACTTGATGCCCTGGTTGTCGACCACAAAAGGATATAAAAGTCACGAAAAATACTAACCTGGGAATTGGATATTCCAGTAGGTGACTAACATCTTCTCATGGTCGTTCATTTACTTTGTCAAACTAGGGAACATATACTTGAAATGGAGCGGCACTGTATGTGCACTAAGAACCTATTTTAGCCACAACCTACTAGGAATGAATACGTGAAAGGAATTCTTATCAACTTAAAGAAAAGTATTATTAACTTAAGCATAACTTAGTTAAAGCAGAAATCATAACAACTATTTCTGAGAAACAAACCATGAACTGGTCTTATGCTACAGGAACAGACACATGGATGGATTCTTTATGTTACAGGAACAATACAAGACTGAGTTTACGCTAAACTTCCTGAAATTAAATTCTAACTGATAAACAACAAGAAATAAACTACTAACTAAAGATACTTACTAAGTGGGCTCCCTTAGCAAGCATCAACCAACTATGCAAGAATTGAACTCAAAACTTCATCAGCCTTTTATTCATAACTCAGAATCACATACATGGTTGTTTTCCTTGTAAGAAAACTAACACAAAACTGTATTCATCATTATAGAACTGCTCTTACATACTCTGTAATGTTTCTACTCTCCAGTCTATTCTCCTTAACCTTTCTAATCCTCTAATCTTGTTCACTTGCGCAGGAGGAACATTTATTTATAGAAAAACAGCTAACTAACTAACTTGGCAGAGAAAGATGCGGACGTAGATGCTTCCTAATTCTAAGGAATAGATTTCCATAAATGAAAGTATATCTATCCAACTGATTCAGAGAGAATCCAATGCTCCACTCTTCCTAGATTGATGACCATTTAGATCTCCTCTTGATGACCTAGACAAAGCGTCTTCGCAGGAACAACATCCTTGGTGCCGTGGTGGAAATGGTCTTCACTTCAGAACTGAGGTTCGCTGTGCTTGACTTGTTCATACTATCTTTAACAACCTGTGGAACACATGGAAACAAAGGTGAAAGAAAGCATACATATAATAGCATGATACTTATCATTAATCATACACATTAAATTCATCTCATTTGTCCAAAAACCACACGTATCATATCAATCAATTGGGAGGTGAAACAGGGCCATGAATATAGACATATGGAGATATTAAGCTGCAGGAATATAGGAATGCATTGTCATAGGATACTACCCAATTTAAGATAAAAGTTTATAATCACAGAGTTTAAAACAACCATTAGAAAGAGTAAAAGGTATTCAAAAATACATCATGATATTCAAATAATGAGGATATTTTAGGCTAATCATTTGCCCCCTACTTATGCTAATGCTGGTCCTCCAACATTAATCTTCCTGGTTGTTTCCCTGAAGTCGGTAGAAGTAGCATGTCCTTGCATTGCAGTCCCAAACTTGTAGTAGAAGCCTCTATAATTCTGCCACCTTTCATACCTGTGAGCTTCATTGGTTTCATTAATATCTATGGCCAGATATGGATACAGTGGCCACATCAAAATAGGGGGGTGAAATGTCAATGGAAACCATAGTCAAACCTCTCTTGGAGACCCAGCTGTATGTATCTTTCTGATCTTCTGATGGCTGCTCTAAAATTCAAAGGACTATGAGGCTTAGAATTTCTTAGGCCAACTGTCAATTTCTCCCATCTAGTTTTGATTCTAGAAGATGAATGTTTCCAAGATAAGTATGGTTGACCTTTAAATTCATCATATACCTATTTTCTGAGATCAAATATCCTTATTCTTGCTGCAGGATCATAAAACCCATATGTAACAGAAAACCAAGTTCTAAGAACTGTTTGAGGATCGAAGCTTTTTGGCCTCAGGGGAATTGGTTCTTTCCTTTTAGCTTCCTCGCTATCTTCTAATTGCTTCCCATAATTGATCTCATTAGCTGCCCAGGACATAGGTGACCTCAAATGAATGTCACCAATGTAAAGGAGCGGATTCCACTCTATTTCAAAAGTTATTAATAAACCATGCAAATAAAATTCACACATAGAATTTCTTAACCAATTAGGTGTTGTCTGATAGGCATCATAGAATTCTTTAGTGGAATGAATGACAGGATCCAGATTTCTGGAAATTCTTATTAATTGAAACCATAAAAACTGCTCCTTTAGACACATTGCATACACCTTGGGTCGTGGTCTACATTCCATGATTTGCCTAGCTACTCTCATCATGTCATTCATTTTTCCCTTGATTTCTTGGATTCCCTGCCTTTGATTTTCAATTTCTTTCTTCAATTTCTTATTCTCTTCTTCCCACAGACTTTGTTGCATCTCAGTTTTGGCAAGATGACGGAAACTCAAGGTTTGAAGTGTCACAGGCCTCTAGGCAATTTTGAGATATTCTAAGTACTCAATCAGTAATGTTCTCTTGTACACAACCAATGCACGACAAGGTTCTATGGGCATTGGTGTTTCATTGAATAACACACATTATCAAAAAAACTGCTCTTTGAGGGAAAACTAGGGTTAGAAAGGGGCAAAATACCGCCATACGGACGCTGATGTCAGTAGTTAATGAGCATAAATTTGACGGCCTGGAGGTCGTCGCCGCAAAAAATTGGCCCCCTACAGAAAATTTTTTTGGCCCTTGGTCATCCATATGACCGGGGCAGGGGCTGGAGTGGGTCGGGGATTGGGCGCGAAGCTCCTGGTCCCCCATATGACCGTGGCGGGTGGCGCTTGGGCCCACGGGGGCTGAAGGAGGTGGGCGGCGGATTTGAGGGGCATCGTCGGTGGCCGTCGGGTGGTGAAAAACATTTGCTCTGGTAGTGCCGAGCAGTCTTCAAAAATCTGCATTTTTTCAAAAAAAATTGAAGTTTGTGCATTGGGAAGCGTGTTGGGGAGGCCGTACGGCCTCCCTAGCAATTTTTTTTTGCCTTCGAGACCAACTTCACCAAAATGGATGATTTGACAAGCGTTTCTAGGGTTTTGGGCCACTGGGAATGTGATGGCGATGTGTGTTTGAGCCCATAGTGTCTCGAAAAATTGGATTCCCCTAGATCTTGCAAAAAAATACCTGTGGAAACCCTTGCACTTGAATCTCACTGAAAGGCCATATCTTTAGATCACAAACAGGCAGCGGCAGGTCTAGAGCTCTGATACCATGTTAGAAACCAAGATCACCTGTATGAAAATGGATACCTGTCACATGCAAAAGACATTCAAAACAAACAAGAAGTTCTGTAAACCTCAAAGTGTAAAATGCATTATTAGAATCTCAATTATTACAAAGAGATCAATCCTTATGAAGGAGATCAAGAAACCCTAAAAGGAAAACCCTAAATGAAACCCTAGTGTGCACACTTAATAATTAATAAATAATTATCAATGCGCCTAAGTTTAGCTTAAGCAACTAAAGGAATAAGTGACTTAATTAATTAACTAGTATGATATAATTAATTAAGCATACAACTTATTACTCTAACAAGGATTGTGATTCTCCTGAAACTATCTCAACTATCTTTTCCAAATCATTAAGGCTTGGCATCCTCTTTTCATCACTGCAACCCTGCTGCATTTCCTCAACTTCCTCAGTTTCTGTTTGTAACTCCTCGGGAATAACAAAGGGACTATTATTAACATTCTCAGATACACTCTGAGAATCCTCATGAACAAATCCCTCAGATTCCTCTGAAATAATTATAATTTCAGGTTGGACGGGTGTTGAGGCAGTTTTACTCTGTTTCCTTGTTGAAACTCTTCTAGGAAATGTAGTAGGTGCAAGAGGTTCTTTTGCGGCTTTTCTCTTTTTAACTTGCCTAGGAGGTTCAAACTCAATAGAAAAGGGTGATGACGAAACTGTGGTGACTATAGGTGTCGCTGCAGGAAAAAGCTGGGTAGCACGTTTTTGCTTTAGGGGTATGGTCAACACTAGATGGTTCACTTACTTTTGTTTTCCCCTTTTCTTTCCTTGTAGCAGACCTAGTTTTTATTTGGATAGAGGGCTCAGGTGTAGAGGCTATAGGACTAGGTGCTGCAGGAACAAATAATTCTTGCTCTACTTCCCTACTTGTAGACTCTAATTTTTTTCTCTTTTTCTTGGGTTGAGCTAGGAGTGTTCTGGGAGGTTCAGGAGGTTGCAATCCTTGTTGGGCAGAAAATTCTTGCCAAGAAAGGGGTGATACATCTCTCAAAGAATTCTCAATCAACAATTTGATTAGGGCATGATGGGTGATGGAATTCTCTTTTCCCTTTTGAGTTTCACAGGTGCTACGCTCCAAAAGATTTAACAAGAAATTTGGTACATTGACAACTAACCCGTGCCTCATATGACTTAACAATTTAAAATGGTAGGAATGCAAATAAGAAAAGCATCCTTCACAAGTCAAATACCTAATTATGAAAGAAGTGTATTTTGAATATGGATAAGGCAATGAGACCCGTTTTCATCATTGCTTTGAAACCTCCAAGGGTCCATCTATTGGCAATGTGAATTCCGCCCTGGAAGAGATAGCATCCCTTCCTGAAGGGAAATTTTCTCCTACTGTTGGAAGTCCTATTACTTCAGCAATTCGTTCCTCTATTATAGCAATTGTTAAACCCCATACTGTAGCCTCTCCTTCTGAAAGAGTTCTCAGAAATTCACCTGCATCTTCTTCATCGAAAGAATCTATCCTCAATAAATAGTTCAACCATCCACAAATATTGAATGCTTGAACCACCTGAGGAGCTTGCGTTAAGGCCTCATGAGCTACTGGCTCATGTCTTACCAACTGACCACCCATATTCAAAAAACTAACTCTACTAAAAATCCCCGAAACTTAACCTCTTCTGAGAATTTGAAAAACACCTTTTTCCTGCTCTGTTTCTTTTCTTTCTTTTCTCCCAAAATGATATAAAAGAAAATTGCATGCAATGATTTTTAAAAACTACTTAATTAAGTAGTTAACTTGCTGATAAGGAAAAATCATGCATTCACTCGCATTCATTCTTGGGAAGTACAATTTAAAAATTGTTTTTATCAAACGTGGCATTGGCAAAAGAAAAAGGTTTTAAACAAACAATCCCTACCCCCTAAATAAGATTTGGCATGTGTCCTCACATGTGCAAAAGGATGGGTGAAGAATGAGCATTAATGACTGATAGACACTTGTAATAAATGTATAAATAAAATAAATGAATGATGTGACAAATGAAAAAAGTATCGAGTACCTTGTATTAAATGCTCACGGATGTTGGAAGATATCACAGCACAGCCATAAATGACTGCTTGAAAAAGAGATCATGAATGGTGGTGGTACGGTAAGATGGATGACATGGATGGGTGATGTAGACAAGAAAGGTGAAATGATAGATGGTGATGGATGGTGATGGAGAAAGTGGTTTTCTTGAAAAGAAAACCTTTATTATGGACGTACAATATAGTGTTCAAAGAGCTGCTGCAGGAAGAAGACCGAAGCCTTTTGCTGCATGAGGATCAGTGGCTACATCCGAAACAAACTATTTTATAAATTGTTCTTTTGATGTAGGCTTATGGTACAACCGAAGACGGTGTCCATTAACCAACAGTTTGAAGTAGACAGGATCGATTGTTGCCAACTAAACCAAACCATTATCAAATACATTTTCAATTTCATATGGACCAAGCCATATTTTTGTAAGCTTACCTTGATTCTCTTTATTCTTGGAGTCATAGAGTAGGGCCCAATCACCAACGAAGAAATTCTTTGTGCGGATATTGTGGTCATTCCATTTCTTTCTTTGCTATTGTATTGCTTCAGTGTATTGGAGGGAAGCTTTCCTCATCTCATCCAATGCATTTAACTATAGTAGGCATTCCTTTTGTGCTTCTGAAAGATCAATTTGAAGTTGAAGTGCAGTCCGTAAGGTCTTATGCTCAAATTCTATTGGCAATATGGTAGTTTTACCATAAAGTAACTCAAAAGGGGTAAACCCTGTAGTTGTTTTCCATGTTGTCCTATAGGCCCAGACTGCTTCTGGAAGATGACTGCTCCAATCTTTCTTGTGTAACTAGACTATTTTTGTAAGGATTGCCTCTAGTTCTCTATTAGTTACCTCTACCTGACCATTGGCTTGAAGGTGGTAGAGGCTTGATTTTCGGTGCCTGATATTGTAGTCATTCATCAATGCAGTGATTAGGTTTGAAGTAAATTGAGCTCCCTGATTAGTAACAAGTTCTCTAGGGACTCCAAATCTGGTAAAAAATTGTTCATAAAGGAACTCAACAACCTTATTGTCATGTGCATGTGTCATTACTTTCACTTCCACCCATTTTGTCACATAATCCATGCAAACTAAAATGTAGGATTTCCATTGGATGGAGGATCAATTGTCCCAACAAAATCCATTCCCCACTTGTCAAAAGGACTAACCACCACTTGTGGATATAGTGGCATTTCATCAAATTTCGTTGGTCTCCCCATTCTTTGACATCTGTCACATTTTCTAGTGTAGGCTACAACATCCTTGTGTAGTGTGGGCCAATAGTGCCCTGTATTAAGCACTTTCATTGATGTTATTTTAGATGCAAAGTGCCCACCACATGGCTCATCATGACAAGCATGCAGAATGTCATATGTCTCATCTTCTCTAACACACCTTCGCATGACTTGGTCAGGCCCTATGTAAAACAAATAGTCTGCAATCTATGAAAAGTTAAAATTTTTCTCAATCAACAACTTCTTGTCCTTTGGTGAGAAGTGAGCTGGTATTTTGTTGGCTGCTAATTAATTTACAATATCCGCATACCATAGTGTTTGAGTAACAATAGAAAATAGATGTTTATCAGGAAAGCTATCATCAATTACCTCAAATGTGGTAGGTGTAGCTGTTTGAAGTCTTGACAAGAAATCAGCCACCACATTTGCCCTACCTAGCTTGTCAATAACTGTGATATCAAATTCTTGCAACAATAGTAGCCACCTTGCTAATCTACTAGATATAGCAGGCTTATTCATAAGGTACCTTATTGTTGCATGGTTTGTATGAATAAATATTTGGTAACCAGTGACATAATGTCGAAACTTGTTCAGAGCATACACAACTGCTAGAAATTCTTTTTCTGTGATAGTATAGTTTAATTATGGGCCTTGAAGATTTTTGTTGATGAAATAGATGGCATGCTCTATGGAATTCTCCTTTTGTCCTAACATTACCCCTATGGCATAATCAAAAGCATTTGTGTGTATATGAAAGGGCAGACTCCACTTTGGTCCTTGAAGAACATGAGCTTTAGTAAGTAAGTCCTTAAGCTACAAGAAATATTTGTCACAAGCCTCAGTCCAGTTGAATTCACAATCCTTAGTCAATAAGACATACAGAGGACTGGCTATTTTGCTGAAATCTTTAATGAATCTTCTATAGTATCCAACATGCCCTAAGAAGCTTCTAACATCCTTTTGTTTCATAGGTGTTTGCAAAGTTAGAATAACTTCTTTTTTTGCAGGATCAGCTTGAATTCCTACTGGAGAGATATGATGACCTAAAACAATTCCCTCTTGCATCATGATAAAACACTTTCCACTATTTAAAGACAAATTATGCTCCTTACATCTTTTCAACACTTTCTCCAAATTTGACAATGCTTCTTCATAAGTTACTCCATAAGTGGTGAAGTCATCCATGTAGATCTCCATAGAATCATGAGAAATGTCAGCAAAAATACTAATTACTACCCTTTGAAATGTTGCAGGGGCATTACATAGGCCAAAAGGTAGGACAAAGTAAGCAAAAGTCCCCCACGGACAAGTAAAGGTTGTTTTGTCCTAATCCCCAGGGGAAATTTTAATTTGATTATACCCACTATATCCATCTAAAAATGAGAAATACTTTTTACTAGACAATGAGTCCAGTACTTGATCAACAAATGGCAGTGGAAAGTGATCCTTTTTAGTTGCAATATTCAGCTCCCTACAATCTACACAAACTCGCCATTTCCCACCTTTTTTAGGAACAATCACCAATGGAGATACCCATTGACTGTCTGAAATAGGGTAGATGAAACCACCATCAAGCAACTTTTGGAGTTCATTTTTAACTATTTCCCTATGTTGGGTTTATCCTTCATTGAGGCTGCCTAACAGGTAAACAATCTTCTTTAATTTAGATCCTATGAGTACATAGTTGAGGATCTATTCCCTTCATATCCCCATATTCCCATGCAAAAGCTTTGTGTTGATCTTGCAACATTTTAACTAGGGTAATTTGTTGAGATTTAGGTAGCTGATTGTTGATATTCAGATAGTGGCCTGGAGACAGCTCAATTTGTTTGGTAAGATCATTCATGGAATCTATTGGCAAAGGTGGTGTCTGTATTTCTTGTGGGAGCAAATGTTGATAGACAGTAGGGATTTTAAATGGTGGTTTTTCAAGATTTAGCTGCTACAGGAAGCACTGCTGAGGATAGTTATTTAAAACAGATGGGCTTCTTATGTCAGAATTGGACTGCAAAATTTGGAAAAACAAGTCATCCTCACTCTGAAGTTGGGAGAATGGATTAGTTCGCAACATCATTAAGTGAGCCAATGAACTGACTTCTTTTGTTTCCTCACCCAAATCTGGCCAAATTGGGTGAGACAAATCTGACTGAGGTTGAGCAGGTGGGTATAAAGCCAATTTCTTTGTTGATTGACCATCAGAGATTGTCATGTTTCCTGAATCACATCCTATAAAAGTATCAGCTATGGCTAACCAAGGTCTACCTAGAATGATAGGATATCCTCCCAAGGTTGCCTTGGTGGACAATATGGTGAAATCTGCTAGGTATTCCTAAGACTTAAGGCTGACAATTATATCTTCTACCATACCATCAGGTGTTACAATGGAACTATTAGCAAGCTGCAGGATGGTAGGTGTAGACCTAATGGTTAGGATATTCAAATATTCCATAGTATGCTTGGTCATTACATTAATGGTTGCACCAAGGTCAACTAAAACATTTTTTACCATCTGACCATTAATATTGACTTGTACCATAGGACTTCCAAGGTTAGCATATTTTGGCATGACTACCTTCCCTAAGATAATATCTGCCAAATGTCCTAGAACATGGATAGTTTGGAGGTCTTTTTTCTTTCTTCCAGGTTTATTCAAACAAGCCTCCTTAATGGCTTTCCCATAGAATGGAACATCTCTAATGGCTTGAAAAAGAGGGATTTGAATGTGTACATTTTTTAGCTGATCCAAAATATCAAAGGTAGGCTCTTCTATAGACTTAGGTGTATTGATTTGAATCTCTAAGGCAAAGGTGGTTTTATTGCATGCTGCAAGATGGGCTCCTTGGAGGCATTATTTGATATAGGTATCTGTTTTGCAGGATCAGTCAGTTGTTCAACAGAGGGGGGATCTTGAATTTTAATAATTACTGGTGGTTGTGGAGTAGGTAGGGTGGTTCTAGACCTGAAATGGATATCATTAATATTCAGGGAATAGGTTGGATACTGATTGGCTTCTACAAAATACATAGGTTGTTGTTGTTGCTACTTATTATTAGGATTTGGCAATGGTTGAGCAGGCATAGGCGTTTGTTTTGGACGACCAGTATTTGCTGCAGGTGTTGTAGGGGGTGGCATGAGGGCCTGAGTTTGTGGTTGTTGAAGCTGCAAAAAACTAGGAGATTGGTTCGGCCATTGCTGAGAACCTCTCCATTGAGAATTTTGCTGCCAGTTACCTTGGGGTGGAGCCCATTATCCTTGTGGGTGCTGCCAACCTCCTTGAGGAGATTTCCATTGTGAATTTAGATAGTTAGGCCATTATGGTTGAGAGGTATTCCATGGTGGTGATGGGCCATATATAGGTTGCCATTGGTTATTGTAATTAGAGTAAGGATTACCAAAAAGTAGAGGGTCTTGAGGCATACCTTGTCTTTGAGCCCATGGTCGCCTTTGTGCAATGTAGAATACTTGGTCATCATCACCTTCTACTGCCTTAAAGTCAGTAGGTAATTGCTTAGCCTCCATGTTAGCCACCATCTTACATCTGCAGTCATGCTTCTTTTGTTGACAATGTGGGAAGAACTCGGCCAAGATTGCTTCAGCTTTCTCATGTTTCTTTCGAGCTTGCATAGTATCCAACTGTGTAGCCATATTATTTATGATATCTTGCTTGAAATTAGACAACAAATTTGAAATCTCCATCCATGAAACTCCATTATTAGAAGCCTTTCCCATTGTGGCCTAATGACCTCTTCCTTTCTTCTCACTTGCTCGAGAGTAATTGCAGCATATGTTCTTAATATCATCCCAAGGCACTTGGGTTATATCTCCTCTTCCCATTAGATCCAGAGCATCAATACAGGAATCATTGATTGCCCTCAGAAAAAATAATTTCTAAGATTCTTCATTGAGAGTATGGTCTGAATTCTTCTTCAAGGAAAACAAAAACCTTGAGATATAGTCTTCCAAGCTTTCATCCTCCTTTTGTTGAATTCAGAATATATCATCACCCTTACTACCACTCTTGCAATATTCCTTATATTTCTCAAGAAACTTTGTTTGCATGAGTGCCCAACTATCAACACCATTCCTCCCCAAACTCATGAACAATCTTAGAGCTCCCTCCTTCAAAGTAGTAGGAAACAACTTCAGCTTGTGAGCATCTGTGGTATAATCATAACTTCGACACAGGATGTTGAACTCAAACAAGAAAGTGTCTGGGTCCTCTGTAACTAGTCCATAGAACTTGGGAAGTAATGAAGAAGGAATATTTTTGAGGTTATCATTATCTTGCTGGGCAATAATAGGAAATTCAAAAGCAGGAGGTCGATTAGGTGGATTTTGTGCCATATCTGCTTGATGAAGTATCAGAGCAAATGGATTTTCCTGGGGTTCTTCGTCAGCAAGGTCAAAGGGAAATTCAGCGAGTGGGTCTTCAGCAAATGGATTGATATCTTGGTTTGCTTCTTCCTCAAATAGATTATAAGCAGGTTCAAAATTGTTATCAGTGAAGGAAGGGTTTGGTAAGAATCTCCCTAGAGTGTCTCTTCTTCTATGCATGTAACAGACTTAACTGAAAATTGAAGGATTTGAAAATTCCTGAATAAACACACTAAGCTACTGCTAACAATGACTATGATAGGTTCTTAGCTTGACACCATCCCCGGAAATGGCACCAAAAAAGGTTGTTACCCACAAAAGGATATAAAAGTCATGAAAAATCCTAACCTAGGAATTGGACATTCCAGCAGGTGACTAACATCTTCTCATGGTCGTTCATTTACTTTGTCAAACTAGGGAATATATACTTGAAATGGAGTGGCACTGTATGTGCACTAAGAACCGATTTTAGCCACAACCTACTAGAAATGAATGCGTGAAAGGAATTCTTATCAACTTAAAGCAAAGTCTATCAACTTAAGCATAACTTAGTTAAAGTAGAAATCATAACAACTATTTATGAGAAACAAACCATGAACTAGTCTTATGCTGCAGGAACAAACACAGGGATGGATTCATTATGCTACAGGAACAATGCAAGATTGAGTTTGTTCTAAACTTCCTAAAATGAAATTCTAACTGATAAACAATAGGAAATAAACTACTAACTAAAGATACTTACTAAGTGGGCCCCCTTAGCAAGCATCAACCAACTATGCAAGAATTGAACTCAAAACTTCATCAGCCTTTCATTCATAACTCAGAATCACATACATGGTTGTTTTGCTTATAAGAAAACTAACACAAAACTCTATTCATCATTATAGCACTCCTCTTACATACTCTATAATGTTTCTACTCTCTACTGTAATCTCCTTAACCTTTCTAATCCTCTAATCTTGTTCACTCACATAGGAGGAACATTTATTTATAGAAAAATAGCTAACTAACTAACTTGATAGAGAAAGATGCGGATGTAGATGCTTCCTAATTCTAAGGAACATATTTCCATAAATGAAATTATATCTATCCAATTGATTCAGAGAGAATCTAGTGCTCCACTCTTCCTAGATTGATGACCATTTAGAACTCCTCCCGATAACCCGGATAGAGCGTCTTCACAGGAACAACATCCTTGGTGCTGTGGTGGAAATGGTCTTCACTTTAGAACCAAGGTTCATTGCGCTTGACATGTTCATACTATCTTTAACAACCTGTGGAACACATGGCAACAAAGGCGAAAGAAAGCATACATATAATAGCACAATACTTATCATTAATCACACATATTAAATTCATCTCATTTATCCAAAAACCACACGTTATCAGTCAATTGGGAGGTCAAACAGGGCCATGAATATAGACATATGGAGATATTAAGCTACAGGAATATAGGAATGCATTGTCATAGGATACTACCTGATTTGAGATAAAATTTTATAATCACAGAGTTTAAAACAACCATTAGAAAGAGTAAAAGGTATTCAAAAATACATCATGATATTCAAATAATGAGCATATTTTAGGCTCATCAAGTCCTAATTCCAAAATTGGTTGAGCAAGTAGAAGCCTTGCAGAAGGTACTCTACCAAGAGCAAGCACAAGTTCCAGGTAAAATGATGGTAGGAGTACATAGGCCTTCCTATTTTTTAATGAACATGGTAATCCTAAATTTATGGAAAGGAATACAAAGAAGAGAAGAAGAATGGAAAGCATAAAAATGCAAGCTAAAGAAGGAAATTGAACAGAAAGATGATGAGATTGAAGATAAGAATGAAAAAATTGTTGGTTTGAAGAAGAAGGTGGATGGCATGACAAATTTAGTTCCACATATATTCGAATGCAGAGCTCCTCCGAGGGTATATGCCATGTATTTAAAAGAGAAGCATCTTTCTTTCAAGTTTGTAAAGATTGTTTCAAGTTTGAACCCCTCAATTGAAACCCCTACTGAATTTTTCAATGCTTTTTGGATTTCTCCACCTGAGATGAAAAATCTATTGTACGAATTTTATTGACATAATTTTGTTGTAACCAAAGACCATTATATGTCAGGGATGTCCAATTAGTGCATTCATGTCTTGGATACAAAATGAAGTAAGTTGGGGAAAGCAGTACAAGACTTATAGGCAAGTTGAATCCAACATTCCCCTACCCATTCGGGATGAGTCTAGACATCTAGGAGGTATTTTTAATGATTGGCACCAAATCTTATACCATCCAAGCTATAGTTGTAGGATCCTACCTGAGAGAGAGGCAGTTTACAAATAATATGAAGAAATGGCAAGAACCATAGGAGACTCTGTAATGGGATACCTCTCATAGAGATGGAATACCCTATCTTATGATTTGAAGCAATAATAGCCTCATTCCATGCACAACTATGTTGCAACACTCTAAATAAAGACAAGTATATGCAGCTTGGGAGAACAAAAGGGAAATTCTAGCTTTCACTAATTTTTTAGCCTCCTATTCTATTGTGGCTGGTGCCAATCTATAGGATTTATATGTATGACATTTCTAATGAAAGAAAAAGATGGGGTAGGCTAGAGAGACAATAAGGATTCTATTGGGATCCTAATTTAGATACAACAAAAATGTATGTGGGACAACTAGCAGTTGCCAATTTCAAAGCATTGAGCAAAAAAAAGCATAACTCTTCCTCTGCTGGAGGACCAACAAGACATTAGGTTGGGGGGAATGATGATTCTAGTTTATGGTATAATTATAGATAGGATTGTCTATTTCTTGTAGTAACATAAGATTTTGATTCTTGAGAGTTGATATTTCATAATATTTCTTTGAAACCGTAGACCTTGGATGTGAATTTATTTTTATAATCTTTCAAATGATATAGAAAAGCTATGTGGACTATTTGTGATAATTTTGTATGTGATTAATGAATGTCACTTTAAGGTGATTATGGATATGTAGTTGTTGTGCATGCTAAAATTGTCATTTAGATAATATGAGGCCTGTAATTCAGGAAGATTTTGTTAGCTGGTCGTGTGCTATATCGATCAAATAGGGTGGTCATTTATGGAGTGAAGACTCTTGGCGGCTAGAGATTCCTCATGCATCATATTGTAACCAACTTGTAGTGGTCTTAAATATTTTTGAGCATGTGTTTCCATTATTGTTGTGTCAGATTCGAGTTAAGGCAATCATTCTTGACAAGTTATGTGCATGCATAGCCGCCCCTGCTCTTTTTTGTGCTTTCCCTAATGTGGCTTCCTTCACATTTGTTGGAGTTGACTGACTTACTAGGTGGTTGGATAAATAAGGACTCTGATATCCCTTTTGAGCTCTCTAGAGTCGAATAATGTTAATTTACTGATGTACTCATATTCTTAATTTTTTGGAAATACAATAATGTTGATTGTACTCATGTTTTTCTACTGAATAAAATGAAGTTATAATTTCGTGCATTTGAGTCTATCTTAGTTTTAGGAAATACTTATCCAAGGGGTCCCACTTGGTGAGTATTCCATCATGTAAATTAGTTTAGTTTATTCATTATTTTTGTTTAATAATTAGTTAAGAATCTGACACTACTATTCCTGCAACCAAGGCAGACATAGTAGTTTCCTGTTTGTTCGCTCATATTTTCATTTTTGTTATGCATTTTAGTTTGGTATAGCTATTGGTTATTGTTCAACATTTATGTTATTTCCTTCTAGAATATTTACTTTCAGTATTGCATCTCTCTCAAGCTGTAGGATGAATGTGGCTACTTTGGATTCATAGTGCACATATAGTGCTGACCCATTTAAAGTTTATGTCCCTGGGTTGACAATTTAAATGCACCTTCATGATGATTGAGATATCTATTCAAGTTGGATGTCCAATCTTTGAATCATAGTTGTAAAGGCTTAGTTGTTAAAATCATAATAGGAGGCCAACACCAAGTATTGTCACCAACTCTTCTAGGTAGTTTATAATGTCACTTTCTGCAACATTTTTTAGGGCAATGAACTCTTTCCATCTTGTAAAGTAATCAGTTGCTATAAGTATCCTTTTGTGACCAACATTGGAAATAGGGTTTATCATTCTAAAAAATATATACCCCATTAGGCGAAAGGATCCTCGGTGACAATTAGACTCAGCAGAATAGAAAAAATCTTCCTCTTTCCAACAAAATATTGACATTGAGTACATTTTCGCACTAGATGGTGCACTTCAGAAAACATGGAGGGCCAATAGTATCCTGCCCACATTATTTTTTAGGGTTGTGGTTTTGGTAGAGAAATGTCCACCTTTGGGACTACAGTGGGATTTATTGAAAACTCTTTCCTTTTGGGGCTTATCTAAACATCAGAGTAAGATAGCATCATAATTTCTTTTGAACAAAACTCCTACAATTAATACAAACCTAGTGTTGTGCAGTCAATAGTAATGACCTTTGTGTTGTAGGATGTTGGTCAGATATTTCCCTTCTTTCATATATCATGTTTGATCCATCACCCATGATTTGTCAAACTCGAACTAGTTTCTGTAGGCTTGGTCATTTTCTTCTTCCACCAAGGAGCTCAGCTCTTGCGCAAGGTATTCACAAAGACCTCTTCCTAAAACTAGCTTGGTTGGTCTAATGTCGACATCATACTCTAGGATATTGGTGATCCAATTGGCCCTCTTCTCATTTATCTCACCTTTAGTGATATACTCTCGCACACTAGGATGAGCGTCGAGAATACTGATTTTGTTGGCCGATACTAGGTTTGAAAATTTCTTGAGGCTTTTAACAACAGAAAAGGCCTATTTTTCTACCAAAATTGTATCTAGCTTCATATCCTCAAAGGCTCCTTGAGTAAAATGCAATCAAATTCTCTCCATAATTATCTTCTTCCTTCTAAGTGAGTACTGAAGCTATGTTGTATGGGCCACTATAGATGTAGAGCAAGAAATCTTTGGAAAAGTTAAGAGTATCCAACACCAAGGCTGTAGAGATGGCTTCCTTTATCTACTCGAAAGTCATCTTTCCTTCGAGATTCCATTTGAAGACTAGATTCTTCTTTAACATTAGCGTGATAGGCCTTGCAATTCTTGCAAAGTTCGAAATGAAACTACTGACGAAATTAATCCTCCATAAGAAAGACTTCAACCCTCTCTAGTTGACAGGAAAAGGTAGCTCCATTATAAATTTCACTCTTTCTAGATCTATTTCTATTACCTCCTTTGACACTACAAAGCCAATTAATTTACCTTGTTGTACTTCAAAGACGCATTCCTTTGGGTTTAAGGAAATCTTGAACTATTGGCATCTTTGAAAAACCTCCTCTAGATGATCAAAGTGGTCATCCCTCTTTTTAAAAAAAAAATGTTAAGTCATCTAGATATATTAGAATGATTTGATTGATTAACCTTTTGAAAGTGATATCCATCGTACACTTGAAGGCTGCACCAGTATTGGAGAGCCCAAAGGGCATATTTTCATATGCAAACATTCCCCACCTAGTAGTGAACACTTTTTTATGCTGGTCTTCCTTCTTTACATAGACTTGGTTATATCCCAAAAAACAATCGAGTAATGAGAACATCTCCGATCCGGCCATAGTCTGCAAGATCTGCTCCATTGAAGGTAAGGGGTAGTGATCTTTCAGTGAAGCTTTGTTTAAACCCTTGAAATCTACACTAAGCCAAATATCACCATTCTTCTTTCGTACTGGTATGAGATTTGATACCCAATTGGAATGCTTGATTGGGTATATGATCCTCGACTTGAGCCATTTAGTGAGCTCTTGTGCCATTAACACTTTGACCTTTGGATTAACTAGCCTTTGATTTTTTCGGATGCATTTCGATCCTTCAATCAAATCAATTGTATGTTGAATTATGTATGGATCATATCCCTTAAGATCATCATAGGTACAAGATATGACCCCGTGTATTTAGAACATAGCCCTTGAGTCTTTCTTTGTCCTTTCATGAAACATCCTTTATGACTTTCAATTTTTTTCCATCTCCGACATCAAGCTCTTCATAGTCTTTCTCATTGGTAGTGAATCTCTATTTACTATTTCTAGAATCCTCACAATTGAAAATATTCCCAAGAAAAATAAAACATCGGGGAAGCTTGTTACCTTTTAACTAGATCACTTGTCTCTTTGAGGCCTTTCCTACTTCTATTTGTGAATGTTCAAACAATATTCCTTGGTTTTGTAGAAAGGATGCAATTTGAATGTCATCCTTAAAGACCTTCCAACTCTGGTCATTATCAGGGATCAATGGTTGGACCATGAATTGTACTACATTTTGCTTAGTTATTAAGTCAAGAATTGATTCAAATTATGAGCCAATCAAAGCCATCTAATTGGTGACACTATTTTGAGATTGGGGAATGACCTGTATATTAAAAGCTTCAAAGATTTCAATTAGGTCCCATATTCTATGTTTGTAGGACTTCAATCTTACATTTTTGGTAGTTGCCTGCCCACGTATTTGGCTTATGACCAACTCTAAATCTTTGAATGCTTTCACCTTTCTCATGTCCATTTGATTAGCAAGGCACAAACCATGGACCAAAGCTTCATACTTGGCATCATTATTTGAGCATGAGAACTGGAAATGGAAAGCTTTAAGGATTTCCAATCAGGTCAAGGATAGTAGTTGGATGCTTGTGTTAGAGCCAGCCATGCATTTGGAACCATCAAAATACAATGCCTAAAGACTATTATCACCCAGACCATTAGGCTCTTCATATTCTTTTATCAATTTTTAAAAACCTTGGTCATCATCAAAGATCACATAGGTGCCCAATCTGATGGCATGGAAGTTCCCAAAATGGGTCAGAATCAATGAACTAATTATCGACACCTCTTCTTTGGGGGTCTACTCGCTTGTGTCCTCCTCATCCTCTAACATTTCAACACAATACATCTCTCCTTTTGAGAAAGACGTGTGTGTCACCTTAAATCATAGAACCACATTATCTACTATGTGTTTAGGATGCAAAGATTCATACAGAAATTTCATCTTCACTCCATGCTTGGTTCATAATATTAGGTGGGACCAATCGAGCACTAAGTATTAGCCAAGTTTTGTAGTAAAGTCTCTTGAAAGGCACATCCCAAACACTGGGGGACTGTCACTCACAACCACCTCTTGGGTGACTGTTTGGCTTGGGTATGAGAAGAGGGTCAAGTATAGACCTTTGATGCGACCAACGGTCAGAACCTTCTTTCCATATAGTTGCATGATCCCTCTCTCAAGAGGCTCATACTCAAGTTTCAAAGCATCTTCCACTTGTTTAGGCATGATTGTTGTACTAGCTCCTGAATTGATCATGTTATTGTGTAGCAATTTATCCCTAACAATGAGCGTTAAAAAGAAAAGTGTGGGTTTTGGCTTTCTTACCTCTTTTTCCTTCAGATTATCTGCCATGCTTACATATGCCACAACTTTTGAAGATTGGGGATTTAACATAGGCTCTTTATCTTTAGCTTGATCACGTAATGGAATTACATCCATCCATGGTATTTTTGCTCCCTCCTTTAATGCCTCTTGGAGCAACACCTTTTTCTCTAGGATAGATATCACATCCCATAAAGATGCATTAGTGGGAGCCTTCTTCAATTGCTCAACTATGTTGAGTGTTCCGATTGGAGGAAATTTGGGTTTGAATAGTGATATCTCCTTCATCTTTAAAATAGGCCGATATGATGCAGGTGCACTTAGTGGTTTTTTGGTCTCCTTTGTTGGCAACGACAAGGTTCATGACTACTAGATGGGTTGGGCCTATGCAGTTTTCTTTTCTTGTGGCTGTAACTAGGGATGCTATGGAAACTATAGAACATACTCTCTGGTGAATCTTCTTTTTGATCTTGTATTATAATCTGATTGTACTTGTGGAACACTAGTTTTTAGAGAATCATTCGCAAATACCACATCTACTTATTTCATCCATGAGAAAAGCACTTGATCTGATGTGATGTCCAACTCCTACTCCAAAGACATTCCTTGTGTTTGTGCCCTAAAGTGAGAATTCTCCATTTCGGGAGATTGATATTATTATGCGCTTGAACAAACACCTTGGTTTCTCTACTCCGCTATATTTTGTTGGAGATTTCCCCTTAGAAAATTTCGTGGCATATGGCTATCACTGCACAGGAAGCACCATACTTTCAAATCTTCCACCAGGTTGTTCTAGCCTAGGATTAATTCTTTACTTGGAATGTCTTTGGTTTTTTATAGTGGCATAGTGTTTGAAGCTATTTGGTTTGCGGATGTCGATTGTTAACCTTGCGCCTTCAAGGCTCCTTGATATGTGTTATGTTGGTAGGATGGCCTTCCTCCTTGCTAGGTCTATGAGGTAGGCTTTAGAGGTACTGCTTGCTACCATTTGATGAGGACTAGCTCATTCATGAAGGACCACATGATACTTTTCATGTTGTTGAAATTAGTTTCTAATGAAGAGGAGCTCGACATGCTTGGTTGCACATTAGGGTATACGTACATGGATGATGGTGTAGCCATTACAGTTACTTGTGAAGTGGAGGTGATTAGAGTCGCTTCTTCCCATGGGTAACAAGAGATTTCCATGGACATAGGCATTGGCAAATGTAGCGGGAGCTTCTCGACATCGATCAGACTATTCTCTCCTTTCACGACCAAGTTATATGTGTTGGGAAAAATATATCC
The DNA here is from genome assembly GCA_007115665.2 of Sequoiadendron giganteum. Lineage (NCBI taxonomy): Eukaryota > Viridiplantae > Streptophyta > Pinopsida > Cupressales > Cupressaceae > Sequoiadendron > Sequoiadendron giganteum. The sequence continues at coordinate 454,342,769 of CM021102.1, forward strand.
TCCCATGGATTGCACCACGACTACAATGTCAAAATTAAGAACCTTTAGGTAGAATATGAATGCCATGGTGGTCAGAGGCCTTGCAGTCATTGGAATTCTTTGCCAAGTCTTATGAAATCTGGTGTTGAAATTACTCATGGCCTCTTGTGGGGCTCTTTTGATAGTAATTAGGTTCTATAGCAAAGAGGAATGGTCTCCCTTCTCGAAAACACACTCAAATAACTTCTCTCCAATATGGTCCCATAAGTGGATCAAATTGGAAACCAAGGACCTGTACCAGTCTTGGGCTTTTCCTTTGAAAGATGTGGCCAACAATCTTAGAGAAACATTCTCCTCCATGATTCTATGCACCCTACATACCTTTGCTATATCTTGGAGATGTTCAAAAGGAGTCTTGAAGTCCTCCCCAAAAAAATTTGGGATGGACTTAAAGGCATTGGCACATATAGTGGGCCATACATCAGGGGTAGTAGGTGGTTGTAACGTACTACCGCTATCCCAGATCACAAAATTCTAGGGAGGGAAGCACCTAGATGACCTATTGAAAATAAATTCCTATGGATGGGATGGATGGGTATTCTGGTTTTGAAATTTTGACCACTTGGGGGGTATATAAGGTTCTAGATGGCGGGCTCACACTCCTTACCCCGTTACTTCTTCCTGATGATACAAAACCTATAAGTCTTCTTCTCCTTGATTTCGAAGCGGGTAACTAGGTGAACCGTAAATGACCTCTTGAAGATGCTCTCGTTTGAATTCTAGGGATAAAATTTCTAGCCTCTTTTCTTAGTTTGATCTAAAAATATTTTTGACTTCTAATTAGATGTTTGAAAAGCTTGTCCCACCAGGTGTGCCAGGAAAATAACTATTGATCATCAAATCTTGTGCTTCTTTGACAGTCTTATGGGAAATTCAATGAGTGGGGGACTAATTTTCACCTCACTAAATACCTCTGATATTTTTATAGAAAGTCATCTCTTCTCTATGTTTTAGGGAAAGAGGTAGAAAGAAGTGTGATTTAAAACATAAAAGGGTGATGTGCCAAAGCTTTTACAACATTTACAACCTCAAATTTATTCTTATAACTAATAAGATGGACAAAAATTCCATAGACCCTTCATTGTTGACAAGAGAAAAAGTAGCAAAGGCTTAATAAAAGCATATTGTACTTATTCAAATCTTCATGTGGTAAGAATCCATTGGTCTATTAGATATAAGAATGATCTATTGACTAACATAAATATGAAAGGTCACAGAAAACCCCTCTCTTTATAGCATAATATGAAGAAAGACTAACTTTTACAAAGAATGAAAAGTCTAAAAGACATAGTCCATTTTTCGAAAGGTAATTATTCAGCTCAGAAGCTTAAAAGAATAAAAATTCGCAACTCATACTATCAAAATAGGTTTAACATAGTGCTATTTTCATGAAATAAAGATGTACACATGGAAAATATACAATTCGATCTAACACACTGGATCCTGATTTACTAACACCATTTCATCTTGAATCATCTCCTTTGCTAGTCATTTAATCAAATAATCTCTATTTGATTAAATTCATCACTCTTCATCTCTTAATTAATTAAATCAACTTTATCTAATTAAGTCATCATCTCCTATTAATTAAATAAATCAATTTTATTTAATTATTTATGTAATCCCCCTTTTAATTAAATAAATCATTTTGTTTAATTAATCCCTAAAGTAATCTCATTTAAATTAAATAAATCTTTATTTGGTTTAAATCCAACGTCATCCATCTTTAATTAAATAAATCGAATCTTTATTTAATTAAGTCTTTAATCATTTTCCTCTCATTTTTATTTAAATCAATCCTACAATCTAAGTCAAAATGGTCAAATACCTAATATCTCATTAAATTGATCAAATCTTGATTAATTTAATCTCAAACACTAAAATCCTCTAGAGAATGCAACTTGCACAATAAATCAATTACTTTGATTTATTTAATTACCTATTTTCTCTCAACATGGAATAAAAGGGGAATATTCCATCAAATTGAATTCAAATTCAAATGGGCTTGGTCCTTCCAACAAGGCATTTAAGAACTCTTACATGTCCTTGTGCACTGAGCCAAGTGACATTAACTCCATTTCTTTCTCCCTCCAACATGTCACATTCAAATTTCAAATTTGAATCCCCTAGCATTTATCATGCACATTGACCAAAATGTGCTCATTCCTCCTCCAATAACATGTGGACAAGTGGCCTTCTCTCATTGGTTGGTATTTTGTCCCACATTGCTCAAATCTTGCTCATTCTTCCAATTTGAAATCTATAAATGAGAGACTCTTCCTCTCATTCTATCATCCACAATTTTAGTAAACTTATTATACTCAAATCCATCTTCGAGCATAGCCATTTTCATCTCTCTATATCAAGTTCTTAGCTAGGTTATGCAGGAATTCAACCAAAGTGGATCAATCATCATCAAGCTTACAAAGGAGTTGGGAAAGGGCCAATTTCGACACATCAATTGGCACCAATTCCCCCATGGGATCAAGAGTTTTCTTTGTTTAAATAGATTTGATTTAGTCTTTCATTGTTCTTCATTTTCTTTCTATTTAAAATTTGTAAATGGATTTTATGGGGAATACTTATTTTTATCTTGCATATTGATCTAATAATGTGCTTGTTTGTTGTGTTTGTGCAGGTATAAAACCAAGGTTCACAAAAGATAAATAAGAAACTTGGCAAAGGATATATCATGCACAATTTCAAAAATCTCTAATAAATAGTTCAAACTTTAAATATATGATAAGAGAAAGAAAAGGTTGGATGCCAGTTCAATAATAGTTCAAAATTTTAAAAATATATCATGCTAGAGATATAATGGTGTTCTATAACCTTCTACTTTTCGAAAGAAAAACTCGCTATTAGTATCTTAAAAAGAAAATTGTTTTTAGCAAATTCTTCTAACCCTTAAAACAATTCGCTACCCTCTATTTATAGCCAACAAAATTGAGCACCACCATAAAACATTCTAGAAACAAAAACTGCTAGATTCCTTAGCCTGATAGCTCACGATCCAATCCTAGATCTTGGTTAGGTCACAACAATCTTTTCTCTCTAAGTCCCAACTACAATACTAATGGCTCCTTAGATATTTTAGCAAAGATAACTATCAGAGAATGAACAGATTATAAAAATGCATCCTTGTAGAAGTATGATTGGTCAATACTGAGGTTGACAGTGCTGGCATGAAAGCTCTAGTCTAAAATAAAAATACATGTCGTGTTTTGACAAGATCCACCCAAAAATATCTCTCTGCAAAACTAAAAACCTACTTGAAGCAAAATATGACATGTCGAGTGAGCGGTGACTTTAAGTATTGTGAGAATGGCTTTAGAGAGAAACTTTTCCTAGCTCACATGCATCTTGGCCCATGCCCAAATGAAAAATGATATAAAAAAGCTATGCACCCACCACGTGGCACATTGTGCACTTTTGGAGCAACTTTTTTTATTTAGGCACGAATCAGTCCAAAGACGAAAAAGAGCAAGGGTCGAAAACTCAAAAAAACTAAGGAAAAAATTGCTTTACAAGTCTCATGGTGATGTAATTACATAACAATCCATATAGTAGCAAGGAAACAATATGGATTTTCATGGCATTCGATCACCATGAGACTACATTTCTTTTGGTTATCTTTTTATAGTACATGATAAAAGATAGCCATCATGAAGAGAACACAACAGTTTCAAAATGACAAATTCCATTAAATTCAATGAGAGAACAATTTTGCATTCTTATGGCAAGGCTCTTTCATATCAAATTGAAGCTAAAAGTGACCCAATAGCCCTTTTACTGAAGGTTGTGGCACTACTTTATGTGTAGGTAAATAAAAAATAATTACATATCCTAGGAAGAATAATGGTTGTAGATGTTTCTCAATTAGAGGAGTAGGTTCCTGACATAGTATACACAAGTTTGATGGAGTATTAATCAACTATAGTCAAACTTCTAGCATTACTATTAGCTAGATGTTATAATGAGGGTGATTGTACAAATAGAGAGAATAACGAGTGTTGAATTTACTCTTTGCAACTTTCTTGATTTGATAGGTTGACATTGAATAAAGTGGCATTATGACAGTCCCAAAGTGAAATGACAATCAAGGTGCTAGAAAATTTGAGAAATTAGAGTAAAATATTGAACATAGTAAAGCTATTAATGACAGTCCAAAAATCCAATCACATGAACTCAATAAAGTACACCTTAAAAGGTAGTTTAATGACACTCAAGCATAGAGTAGTCATCATGATAATGGGTAGTTGTCAAAACTTTGAAGGTTAAAAGTGAAGAAGGGGAAACTTATATTACTAAGATTGAGACTATTGGATAAGCATATGAAGATACACAAACTCAAAATCAATAATTTATTCAATAGGTTATAGGGAAATGGTTATAACAACAATCTAGTATATGAGAAGGGGCATGAAGCAGTCATGGATGGTCATAGATTCATGAAGAAGCCAAGACCTGTGGTGAAGTAGAAGGTAGAATAGACCTATGATAGTGGTATGTAATAAATAGTCATCATAAGGACAAAAAGGAAAAAGTTATAAAAGGAAACCTTTGACAATCTATGATAGTCCCTTATGATGACAACAATGAAAAAAGGACATGCCTTGCTTCCTAGGGTAGTCATATCAATGAAATGCATTATGGCAATCAAAAGCACAAAATTTTGTTAAACAATAAAGTCAATGACAGTATTATCCTGAATTTGAACATAACGAAAAGAAATTCTAATGAGTAAAAACCTTAAGGATAGTCATGAGAAGCACTCTTCATCATCAAAGGTGTAAGGTCAATGAGATGAACAGAGTAAATGACTATGCAATATCAAAGTATGAAAATGGAAAGACAGACCTATGATAATGGTGTCATATGACTATTTTTGATTGGTTAAGCAGGGAAAGGGCCTCAAACTGAATATTAGTACATCATGAAAAGAACAATAGGTGGTAAGAAACAATAAAATAGGAAGCCCACCAAACTTCCCCCCTCCCACAAAAAAAATTCTTAACCAATTCCCATACGATTAAACATAGTAGTTATATCATAGTAATCAAAATACCTTAACCTAGCATCAGTAGCATCCTTCCCTATCTATCTAAGATACCTATTAACATCTATCATAGATTCCCTACTTAAAATATAAACATTATTACAAATATTTAAGTTCTGGCACCAACAACCATAACTAGTAATAACAGTCCTAGAAAAGATAGCTGGAATAACCATCATAACAAAAAGTAAAAAGAAAAAAATGAAGAAACCATTTTATGCTTCCTCGATTAGCTTCCATGCATTCATCAGGTCTTCAATAGTGTCGTTCACTATTTCCTTCAGCTCCATCTTGCCAGCTAGATCCGTGTCCTCACTCGCTGAATTTTTCCTTTGTTGCTTTTTTATTTTTCCCATGCTAGAAACAATATCCATTACAGCCTTCTTCATGACAACATCGACCACCAAGCACACACTGTTTACCACTTCTTCCAAGCTTTGAATTTTGTTTTCATTTCCTTGTTTGTGCAAACCTTTCTCAAGATCCTCCAGTCTTTCCTCAATTATATTCTTCACCTTATTTTCAAGGGCTTGAATTTTTCTATCCTTCCCCTTCTCATGTATCCATTTTTCTAGGATTTTCAACCTATCCTCTAGCTTTTTAATCCTCTCATTCCCTTTATCCTCAACATTTTCTTCCTCTTTGCTTGTTTTCTCTTCCTTCTCTTAGTTTTCTAGAACAATTTCTTCCTCCTCCTCCCTAGCCATTTCATGTTGAGGCTCCTCAGCCTTATCTTCATCACCATTACCATCCTCAATTACCACATCTGAGTCCTCCTCCTTGTCTGAGTCTCCACCCAGACTATCAGGAACCTCTTTAGTTGAGGAGTCATTATCTTCTTCCTCTTTCTTTTCCACACTATCTTACGAACTATGGGTACTTTTCTCCTCCGGGCTCTATGAATTCTTGTTGCTTTCCTATCCCTTCGATGCTGCCATTGCCAATCTCTTTGACCTTCTTCCACCCATGTTTGATCCTTCCATCTCATTATCATTAGGTATGGTAATTGTGTCCACCTCTACCCTGAGTTCACTCATAATCAACTTCCTCTTCTTTTTAGCCCCCATCTCCATGGAAACATCCCTTATTTTCCCTGGAGTAATCATAAGAAAGTCCTTCCACATAGAAGTATCAGGGATTTAGGATTTCTTATTAGATGTTTTAGGCATGGGGTGGGGATGGTATTCAAGAAGCTCAATTGTCAGCGAGCTTTGGGGTTTTGGGTCTTCAATCATCTTGAGAATGGGGTTTTTCTAAGGGGTCTTAGATAGTACAAATTTTCATATGGCTCTTATGAGGCCTTGGTGTAATGGTGGATTAGCCCCATGAGTAAGACTTTGGCTAAGGGAAGAGAATAAGAAGAAAGAAAGAAAACAAAATTCCTGATGTCTTACGTGGTTGAGGATGGGAAAGTGGTATCTGTTAGTTCTCAAAAATGCTGGTTCAAAAACCACAAGAGGTTGCCAATATCTTGGAACGTTTCAGGCTAACGAACAAGGCCAAACAATGTATTTGAACCTTCTTCTCTTTAGGCTATACCAAACCTAGGTGGGTGTACCTTTTTAAAAGATGCAAACTTAACTATGATTTCTACTCGTGCGATCTATACACAATGGCAATTGGGAGTGGAAATATGTAATCCTAATTTCGTATAAATTGTAAAATAAATTTCAAGGTATATAAATATTTTTAGTTAACAAATGTAGTAGTTTGGAAATGAAGGCTTTCTAAAAGTTCCTAAAGTGGATTGTATGGATGTGAATGAAAATATGAAGAAGACCAGTGCCTTATTGGGTAAAACGGAGTCAAGTGAGGATCTAGAATGGATGGTTGGTATTGGAAATGATTCAAACTTTTTGGCACACTTTTGTTGGTTTATAACTTGTATAAATGTGTAGGAAATTGATTGACAAACTCTACTAGAGATAGAATGTCAATCCTAATTATATGATTCTTCTTACTGATACAAATAAAACTTCCTAGTTACTATGATTGATCAAAAGGAATTTAATTCTTCTTTAAAGAAACCAAATAATCACATCACACAAGCAAACATGCATTGATAAATTGAGTATATACTTGATATATCAAATTAAATAACCAGGAAATATTAAGTTGGAGACAATCAAATAATTGACTAACTTCAACAAATAATTGATACCAATATGGAGCCACCGAATTAGAGATCTTTAATTAACTTCTTAAAAATCATAATTGCAACATAGTCTGTTTAAATGTGAACATTATGATCTACTGATCTTCCCTACTCTACTATTATCTTCTCCTATGTCTGATCCTCCATTTCTTTGGTCTTGGTCTCTCTTATTTATATGAGAGGCAACAAGATTTAGACCAAAATACACATCTTTTGATAACAAAACGTAATTTTGAGACAAACATAACTGAAAGAAAATAACAATAAACATGTGTGTTAATCTATTAATCTTCGAGTAAAATCCCGTGGTCATATAAGACCTACCCAAGGCTTTTACCATATGATATTTTGTCCTTGCAATGCATGTAATCAATCTTCATCAAAACACAAATATTTCTCCTACCATTTGTTGATTGTTAGATTGTTCAACCATTTGAATTCCTGAGCAGCTACGAATTTTGTGAGATGAATTTTCCATCTATTATCTAGGAGATTCCTGACATCCACCACGAACCTTATGTATCCAATGTCCAACATGATAATACCATCAAGTAAAGCATGCATTTTTTCAAGATTGATTTCTCCATCATCCTGCACATGTGTCAAGTCTTTTGGAACTATCTGATTAAATTCTTCTTTCCACTCATTCATTCCCTTTATCTGATTGTCATCTTTGAAGATTGATGGACTGAAGAAGAATTTAATGGAGTCAAATGCATTCCTCATTTTTTCCACTTTCTTCCACATCTCTACCATATACTTATACTCTTCAACTACATTCTTTACCATTTCTTGTGTTGGTTTGAGTCTTGGTGGAGCATCTAGATCCCTTTGTGTAGCCTTACATAAAGTAGTTAATATGTGGAGGGTTGGTTTCCACCTCTTCTGGAGCTCTTCAAGGATAGGGGAGTTAGCATTTATCTATTCTAGATCTTTGATCAAATTGCCAAATCCCTCATATAATCCACCTATTTTCTCCTTCAGTATCTCGATTCTATGCTCCAATATCTTACTTAGAATCTCCATGATATGTTTCCTAACATCTTCCATGTTGTGTTTCTACAGTTTAGCAATTTCATCTTTCAATTGTTGAATTTGTGGATCTTCTATTTGGATAGGTGGGTGATAAACAATTATTTCATCCCCTCTCACTGTAGTAGCCTATTGCAATTGTTGCTTCAACTTCACATTCTCAAAAATCAATTTTTTCATTTCATCATTTGACAATTTTAACCATTTCTCATATTCATTTACCTTATTTTCCATATTTTCTACTACATCTTTAGTGAACATTGCATAATGCATGGTCATAATGACATCCTCTATAGGAGTAGTATCTTTCATTTTTCTTACCATAGCTGACCCTCTCATTTCCTGCACTACATCCAAATATCTAGGCTTTCTTGTAGTTTTATGTTTTGTCCACATGGCAAGTGTTTGGGTAGTAGGGCTATATCCTGTTTCTGAAATACATTCCTCTAAATCAAACTCTACAACTAACGTAGGATCATCTTGTGGTATAATTTGTTCTAGAAGAAAAACTTTGGATAACTCCATCCTAGGTATAATCAGCATATCAATCTTCAATACTAGCTCTCTTGCCTCCTGGGGGATGACACTGATATTATGAAAATTTAATTCTGCAAATGTCTAAGCCTAGATTTTAGCTTGCTTTGATTCATCAACTATTATAAGATTAATTTTCAATCTTTCATCAAATTGTTTCATCTTCATCTTTATCCAAAATTCTTTAAACTCACTTGTATGGATGAATTTATCATCTTCTATAAACCTCGGGGAAGCAACCACCCTCTCATCATCCTGAGTGTCATCAACTCCTCTTTCTGATAGCCTGATCTTAGGATCATGAGGCTCTTGAATTCTCTATTTCTCTTCTACATCCTTTATTTTAGTCATAGCCATGACTGCTTCTTCTTTTTCATCATCACTTGAGCCATAATCCACTAATGACTCAGTCTTCTACCTCTTGGACTGGGGTTCATGTGTAGGAGATTGAGTGGATGGGTGTGTAAGTGATGCAAGTGGTAAATGTGATGTGGAAGCTTCATGTGGTTGTTGGTGAGATGTGGGAAGTGGAATCAACCCCTCATCTTGGGACATTTTGTATAATTCATCATATTTACCAAGGATCAACTGAATCCTCTTCAAAAGGTTGAGTTCATCTATGAAAAACCCCTTGAAACTCTTATCCTCTTGCCTCTTTTGACTTTCCCATTTCATCGTTGTTATCCATCTCTTTCTGATTTGCACTACATCAGCAAAATACACCAAATTCCTTACTACATCCTCCTCAGGGTCAAATACGTGAGATATGGCCTTCTTTGTTAGCAAGGTCCTTCTAATCATATTAATATGACCCTTAGGATCACATACTCTTTCTTTTCCAAACTTGAGGGGATAATTAATGCTCATGAACCTCTGTAGCTCCTCCAACATATTAGGTCCAGTAGAAAATTCCTCAAATATTGTTAAATCAGGCAAAAAAAATTCTTTCCTCTAATTCCTCATTAAGTCATGTTTCATTCAAAGAATTTTCCACATAAAATATAGAAAGAATAATCTTGCTAGTACAAACTTAGGAAAAATATGTGGCACTTGGTCACATCCATACACTCTAATGATTTTTTGTTGTGGCATAAAGAACTAGTCAACATAGTTGTTGGTAAAGCCCTGGTCTGGATTACCTTGTACGAGTCTCCTCACCTTCATTAAGGATTCAGGTAGTATTGGTGTTGGGAAACCAATGGAATCTATTAACCTCACAACAAAATCATCTCTAAACATAATAAAGTCAGCTTCTTTGCATCTTCTATCCCAAATATAACACCAATTCTGCATAAGGATTCTTACTTTGTTCTCTTGTGTGCACAACTTCATTCTTTTGGTCCATTTCATTTCATTTAGGTATAAAATTAAATGACACAAAAAATAATGTTTTCTGAAAGTAATAGGGTCCTTAGCCTCCTGAGTTGTAGCAAACCCTCGTGTATCTGCTCTTCAATTATAGATGCAAATTCAAATTCTACATTTGACTTAGGGTGTTGAATAATCATAGTCGTCCTCATGAATCCCACTAACATATTTTCTTCTACATCTATCCCCAGTACTTGACATAATGCATGATAAGTTTTTTTGAAGTACACCTGGAAATATGAAACTGGGAGAGGCTCTTATTTTGAGGAAGGGATGGCGATTATTCTGTTATTATCACCCCTCTTCATATGTAGGGGAAGCTCATCACTCATAATTTCTTCTCATCCTCTTGTATTCTTGCTCTAATTTCACCAAATTCACCTCTATCACAACTTGTTTGTTCAAATTAAAAAAATTTAGAATAGCATCTCTATTGACATCAACTAAACACCCACTATTTCAAAGTCTAACGGTTTTGGTTGGGGCATGGTTACTATGAGAAAGGGCTTTAATCAGCTCAATATCAATGAAAACATTGGGAACAATCAATTTGGCCAAGTCTAGGGTCCATGGGTTTGATGCTAGAACCTTGTCGTTCCTCTTTTGGTAGAAGTACCAATAGAGGTTCCAACCTAAGTGAGGTATGATGGGGTCTCTACAACCTTGAGATAAGTCTTTGAAAACATTTTTAGACCCTTTGTTTACAGAACCAGGAAACAAGGCAAGCAATGGGGATTACAAGGAAGGGTTTTTAGCTTCATCTCTCTTTACTCCCTTTCCTTTCGCACTTTGAGCTCGTCTGCAACTTGGTTTCAATTATTGTGAAAAATATCAACTTATTTCATGTATTTTAACACCAAGATGCATTTAATCCCAACTCATAATTCACATGATTCAAATCTTTGTATCGAACTTAAATTCATATTTTGATGTGAACGATGTGATTGGTATGTTTTAAATAACCCAATGGGTTGGTGACCGCACTACCTCATGTCACATTTTTCTCCCTTGTGGTACTGTGGTACATTTTTTTATCCTTCTTCAGTGTACTACTCTACCACACATCACCTCTGGCTCTCTAGCGGTACCACAATGTACTCTTAACACATATATCAATATACCACTCCACTACGGGCTATCCTCTACCTTCTTGTAGTACCGCGGTATCATTCTAGTAATCCTCTTTAGTATACCACTCTACCACACATCATATTATGTCTCACCATGATATCACGGTATGCCTTCATCATCCTCTCTTAATGTACCGCTCCACCCCATACCGCTCTACCATGGGCTAAGTGTTGACCCTCTGAGGTATAGCGGTAAAGTATGAATACTAGTGGCTCTTCTTACCACCCTACCGCAAGCTACATTCTGACCTTTGTATTATAGCAATGTCTTCTTTTATCATTACTCTTTTGTATACCGATCCACCACAGGTTGTGTCTTGACTCCCCGAGGTACAACGGTAAAGGGGTATAGATGATTGTGTATAATAGTGACACCTTTTACTATCATACCGTGAGCTACTTTGTAATGAGCTTCGATAGAGAGGTATGAAGTGAGGGTTATATGGGGTGACTAATGCAACAACAATGTAGCAATAAAAGGGAATGTTGACTTTATGGATGGAAATAATGACATTTTTTATGAGAATGATAGTATGAATTTCAGATTTTCACTGATAAACTCTTAAAAAATATTATGAAAATTTTGGTTCTAATAGTGGCTCTAGTTGGGGATGAGTTGTGTACCAATCACTGCAAGAACCCACAATATCTCTGGGTGCAGACCAAGTTTGCAGAGGATATGAAAATAAAAATGTCATGAGGATGGAATGGAAATGGATATGAAAATGATGGAAATGGAAATGATCCTACACTACTGTAGATGGAAAGATATTTTGTTTTTTAATGAGGGAATTCTAGGATTGTACATGTACTGGCAAGTCCTATTCCCTTTTTTATTTCCTAAACTACTGTGCATGAAAATGATACATTTTAAGAGTTTTTTAAAGAGTTATCCATGCACTAGCAACCCTTAATCCTATATGTTTTTCAAGAAAAGAAGTGCTTTAGGAATTGCCCATGTACAAGAAATTCTTGTTCCTCTCCTGACATGTTTTGCAAATAATAAGAGTCCTCCCCTCCTTTTCCAATGATCACAAAGGGACCTAACCATAAGGCTTAAAACTTTCCATGCTTTCCCTTCTCTTAACATCTAGCATTCCACATACCAAATGATTTACCTCAAATTTTCTATCCTTGGATTTCCTATCAAAAATATATTTCATCTGTGATTGCAACTTCACATTCTACTTTTGAGTCATTCTCCTTATTTCATCAAGTTCTACAAGCTACTCCATTCTTTCCTCCATTGGTTCTAGAACATCTAAATCTTCCTGAAGGATGAAATTATAAACTGGTAAAAGGTTTTTTAATGGCATCTTGGCTTGTGCTCCATATACAAATTCAAATGGAGACTTTCCAATTTCCTTTTTCATAGTAATCATATCTGCCCATACAACCATTCTCAACTTTGAGTCCCATGCCTTTTTGTTTCCATTTAACATCCTTCTTATGATCTTTAAAAGACTTTTGTTATTGGATTTTGTCTGACCATTTGCTTGTGGTGGTAAGGGGTAGCATAAGAAATAGTAATGCCATATGTGTTGCAATTTTTTTTGAATTCATCAGACCTAAAAAACATCCCATTGTTTGTGATCAACCTTATTGGTGTACCAAATCTAGTTATTATATTCTCCATCAAAAAATTTATCACCACCTTGCTTGTTTCTTTTTTAGTTGGGATTTCCTCCACCCATTTAGTCAAATAATTAGTTGCTACTAATATCCATTTATGTCCTCCACTTGATTTTTCTTGTATTTCCCCAATAATATCAACTCCCCATTGATGGAAAGGGGCTTCTACTTGTAAGGTTTTGAGTGGTAGGGCTCCTTGACACTTCATCTTTCCTGGGAATTTCTAACAAGCTTCATATCTTCTTACATATGAAAAAGAGTCATTGAAAACCTTAGGCGAATAATATATTGCCCTGAGAATCTTATGTGCAGTGGTTTTCATAGAATAATTTCCTCCATGCACTCCTTCATGCATCTCTGTCAAGAGATGTTTTCCTTGTGATTCATCTATACACAATAACAACATTCCATCCCTATTTTTGAAAAATAGACCCCCTTCTATAAATACATACTTAGATGCTTGCAAATTTAGATTTCTTTTCTGATTATCATTCAACCCTTCAAGGCACTTCATGTGTCTGAGATAATACATTGTGTTTGTGTACCAAGGGGTATGTTCAATGATTGCAAGTATTCCATCTTCATTTTCCACATTACAAATTTTGTTAGATTCAATATTGGTCTCTGCCATTACTTTGGCTAAGCCCTGTCCCCTTACCAACTTGGTAATCTAAATTTCCATATTGAATTCTTGGATTTTATTGATCCATATACACCTTTTCTTGTCACCTCCATTTGTACTAAGATATCTTTCACAGCTGCATGTGGCACATATGCAATTACTTTTGACTCCAACTAAGTATGGTATGAAATCTTTTGTTGCTTTGACCAATGCATAAGCTTGTTTCTCCATAGTATCATATTTTAATTCTGACCCCTGCAACGATTTGCTAAAGAAGGATATAGGTTGCTCACACCCTTCATCATTATTTTGTAACATGAAAGTTGCTATGGTGTGGAATGAAGCAAATGAAAATATTTGGCAAAATCAGGAGATTTTAAAATAGGGGCTTCCTTGATGGCTTTCTTAACAGATAGAAAGGCTTCCAAGGCTTTTACAATACACTCTATTTTTTCTTCTTTTTTCAATATTTTGGATATAGGTTTAATGATCTCAGCAAAATTTGACACAAATCTCCGAACAAAGCTAATTTTTCCAAAAAATTATTGGATGGCCTTGACAGTTTTGGGAATGGGGATTTTGTCTATGGCTTCTACTCTTTTAGGGTCTATTCTAATTCCTTCCTTTGATACAATGTGCCCCAAAAGCTTACCCTCCGTGACAGAAAAATAACATTTTTTAGGGTTGAGACTAATGCGATATTCTAAATCCCTGATGAATATCTTCTCCAAGTGTTCTATATGGTTTTATGGCCTTTTGGAATAAGTAGTGAGGTCATCTTGGTACACTACCATTATAGCATTGATTAGATCTTCAAATTCCACATCCATGGCTATATGGAAATTTGTCCATGTATTTGTAAGAGTGAATGACATTCTCACATAGACATATGTCCCCCATGGCGTAGTAAAAGTTGTTTTGTATTGCTCAAAATCTTTAACTTTGACCTGATTATATCTAGAAAATCTATCCATCATTGACAACAACTCACATCCTGTTACCCTATGTAATATGGCTTCCATATTTGGGAGTGGGTAATTATCTTTGAGGGAAGCAATATTTAAATTTCTGAAATCCACACATAGTCTAATAAGTTTGAAACCCATGTTGAATGTTGAATGGGTTTGATGATACCTCCATCTCTGAGTTTTTCCAGTTCCTCTTGCATTTTTTGCTCCAAAGTTGGGTTGATGGGTCTCTATTTTTGTCTAAATAGTTTTGTACCTGATTTTAATGGAATATCATGTTGGAAAAGATCTTCTTTGTATTCTTTGAGATCCTCATAAGACCAAGCAAAAACATGCTTGTATTTTCTCAACAATGCAATCATCATTTTCCTAATTGTTGGACTTATCTTCTTTCCAATGTAAACTCTTTTTGGTGCTAACTCAGTCCTCAGATTGATTTCTTCAATATTGTCTCTCTTTACTGGTGTCTGCTTCATGAGAGAATGATCATTTCCATCATACACCCTTTCTAGTGCCACAAGTCCTTTAGGAAGTTTGTTAGTTTTAAGCTGCAAGACTTCTTTTCCAAATATAGTCTTTTTTCCTTCTACTTCCTCCACAAATGCACTAAAGTCAATCTCCTGGGCCTCATACTAGTCTATGTAATGGAGAAATTTTATGAGATCAGTGTCATCATTGAAAAAATTCCAATTATAGATATTATCAAGGATAGCAGGTCTTGTTTTGAATTCAACCCAAGATACTCCAGCCAAGGTGATATCATCTCTTTTTAAAGCTTTATTAGCTAGGAAATTTGCCATGAAATTTCTTGATCTGTCTATCCAATCAATTGAAAAAGCATCAAATAATTCAATTGTATCCCAAACAACATTTCTATATTGTTTTAACCTTTTTTCTTTGTAGCATATTTTGACCTAATTTGTGAAACGATCAACTCAGATTCTCCAAGAATAGTTAGCAGTTTGATCTTGTGTTTGACAGGCATATTCAAACCAATTAGCAGGGCTTCATATTCTATATATTATTTGTACATTTGAACATCAACAAAAATGAATAATTGAATGTAGTACCTTTGGGTGAAATAAATACTACCTTGCTCCATTGCCTTCCTAACTACGTTCTCCATCAAAATACATCTTCCATACACCATGCTAATCATTAGAGACATTCTTATCAATTGGGTTAGTATTCACCAATTCCGATTGGGAAGGATCTATCCTAAAATCCCCTAAATCTACATCACATAATTGATTGATTTGCTCTTGAGAAACATAATCGATAATCTGATTCATCCTTGGTTCTCTATATAGCTTGACCTCTTCACCATTGATTGGTATTGTGGCATATGACAAGTCAAATTGTACATTTCCTCCAATGACTGAAGTCCATTGTCTTGATAAAGCATTCCAAATTGAGGTATATCAATCATAGTTATGTCAATATTATAAGTTGCTTGTGGATAAGCAGCTAGCTTCACCTCTTCATCTTTCATAATTCCTATCACTGGGATAGGCCTTCCATCCATAGCATAGAATTTTCCATCACTAGTGTCCACCCACATGCCAAGTTGTTTCATGACCCCTACTGGCATGATGTTGATAGCAGCCCCTGAATCTATCATATAGTTTCTTACTATTTTTTTATTTACAAGTAATGTGGTGAATAATGGATCAACTTGTGGAGGATTCATCAATGCATCACTAAGAAAAACCTTGAGAACCTTTACCTTTTCTTGCTTATTGGTCTTTTCAACTTATTTTCTCTCAGTGTTTATGCTTTTATCATTTCCATTAGCTATCAATTGAATAGCACTATCCCTGTATTCTTTTATTTTAATAATTTCAAGTAATGGGACTGACATCTTTACCTGGGATAAAGCTTGTGTGAAATCAAAAGAGGCACTTTCTATTTTGATCATCTTTCTCTACTCCAATGAATCTCCTCTATTCTTCTCTTTTTCTTTTTTGTTTGTCTGATCAAACTTTTTCTTGTCTTTATGCAGTTCTTTGTTTTCTTCCTTATGAACATGCTTTTGTTCATTCTTATCATGCTTCTTATTTTCTATCTTTTTTGAAGCTCCCTATGTTGCACCTTTATCTTCCATAAAAATTCCTCTTGGAACACCCCCATCTTCATTTATTGTTATGTTTCTCAACCAATATTTTATTTTGGTCTATTCTACTACAGTGATGGTTAAATTCTTAATCTATTCCTCAGTTGGTCTTCTTATATTGCATTTACCTGTCTGAGATGATGCAATAGGAGAATATTGTTCATCATCACTTTCTTCATGATTAAAAAAGACTTGTTGTTCTACCATATGGATATTGTACCTTTGGTTATCAACATCATACTCATAGCCTCCTTCTGAAGATGAATATCCCTGCTCAATAGGATGAAGGGTGTGAGATGTTAAATATATTGTATGATCCTCTTCATTATTTTTTATTGGTATCTCCTCTTCTTGTATTGATTGAGATGCAATACAATGGTCAGGGGAATGTAGCAAGTTGAAAACTTGACACCAAGGATTATTAATTACCATATATTCTCCTCTCTTCTTTAAGGGATTAGGAGTCTCCTTATTTTTAAGCCTATCCATCACAGGATTTCCATCCTTCCAATTCGTATTATAAGGCATATCATGCAACCTCAACCTTTCATTTTGTACATATTTTCTTGCCTATTCAGAGGGTTATTAATATTTTTGGGAACCCTAGGATTATCTCTCTTACTAACCATCCCTACAATAGTTCTATTATTTTCAATAGTCAATGCTATTTTTTGTGCTCTAGCCGAATTTCTAGGGCACCCATTTCTAAGCTCATATCATTTCTTTGGATCAAAATATTTTAGATAAATACTTAATGTTGTAGGGTCAGCCAATTTGGATCTAGCAGGTATTTTATTATGCAATTTGGAGAACCTTTGGTTGATGTCATAAACTGACTCATTCTGACACTTCTAGATGCTTATCAATTCATGCAAGGAAAATTATGGTGCACATTGATTCCCATACTGCTCAAGGAAGTGATCATAGAACTCCTGAATGGGAGCAATAGAAGTTGTTGGTAAACTATTAAACCAATCTCTAGCTTCTTCAATTAATGACATCATAAATAACCTCATCTGTACATTTTCATAATGCATATCCAAATATTGAATAAAAGCATTAAAATTCCTTAAGTTCTCTTCATCTGTGACTGCACTACTTCCTGTAAATTTTGGGACAAGACCTCTCCATTTGTTGTCCATAGGGTAAGGATATATTTGGAACCTTGCTAAGTAAAATTGTTTGATCATAGTTGTGTAGTGTTGTGGAGGTGGATTCTAAGGATGTTGATATTGGTACAATGGATTATTGTATTGTACGTGGGGTGGTAGCATATATTGTTGGCTTGGGGGTGGCTAGGTATTTGGGTGTTGTGATAAATTTTTAGGTGGAGCATTTGATGATTTGTGTTGATTTCCTGGTTCTTTTTGTGGTGCTTTTGGGGGATTTGAAGGTCCTGCATTAGAATTCTTTTTCCTATGAGGTGGTGTATATTTAGGAAGATTAGCTATCTAAGCATCAAATTGCGCTCTTTGCAGCTTCAAATCCTGTAGTTCTTTTATCATTTGGAGCTTCTATTCATATTCTATTATTTTTCTTTCCAGTTCTTGTCTTTCATACTCCAACTGTGCATTTAATTCTTCCTGAGTCATAAATTCATAGTTTTCTTTAGAGGCTACTTCATCACCAGGTCCATTCTGATTATTTTCAAGTGATGCCAATTTCTAATCATATTCATGTTGTCTTCTGACTCTTTCAGCTTCCAATCTAGCCATAAATTCCTCACGTTTCTTGGTGTTTGGTTGATAGAAAGGATTCCTCTTTTCTTCAGGAGTGTGGGGCTCTCTAGATGGGTTGTTTTCTTTTTTCAATGTATCATAGTGGTTATATGTATCAAGCTGTGTTTTTGATGTTTTGTCTTTATTTTTTAAGCACATGTCATCAAACACCTTCTTTCCCTTATCATTCTTGTGTGCCCATTTACTCTTGTCATTAGGACCATCTTTATATAGAGATCTTCTACCCTGCATGTTGTGAACTATTGTGATGATCTGAACCTTAAGGTGAATTTTGATGTATACTTTATTTTTTCAGTCTTAATGCAATTATCTCTTCAGAGTTGCCACTCACTTTTTAGAGAAGTGAGAAAATTCTATAGTTTCTTGTTCCCAACAGAGTCTTCTGCAAGGTATTGACTCTATGATGAAGGCCTGGATTTAGATTTGAATCCCCAACAGAGTTGCCAATCTGTTAGTTCTCAAAAATTCTAGCTCGAAAACCACAAGAGGTTGCCAATATTTTGGCATGTTTCAGTCTAACGAATAAGGCCAAACAGTGTATTTGAGCCTTCTTCCCTTTAGGCTCTACCAAACCTAGGTGGGTGTACCTATGTAAATTATGTACACTTAATTATGATTTCTACTTGTGTGATCTATCCACGATGGCAATTGGGAGTGGAAAGATGTAATCCTAATTTGGCATAAATTGTATAAGCAATGTCAAGGTATATAAATGTGTTTAGTTAACAAATGTAGTAGTTTGGAAATGAAGGCTTTCTAAAATTTCCTAAAGTGGATTGTATGGATGTGAATGAAAAGATGGAAAATACCAGTTCCTTATTGGGTAAAATGGAGTCAAGTGAGGATCTAGAATGGATGGTTGATATTGGCAATAGTTAAAAATTTCTAGCACACTTTTGTTGGTTTATATCTTGTATAAACATGCAGGAAAAGGATTGACAAACCCTACTGGAGAGAGAATGTCAATCCTAATTATATGATTCTTCTTATTGATCCAAATAAGACTTCCTAATTACTGTGATTCATCAAAAGGAATTTAATTCTTCTTTAAAGAAACCAAATAATCACATCACACAATTACATCAAATGTGCATTGATAAATTGAGTATATACTTGATATATCAACTTAAATAACCAAGAAATATTAAGTTGGAGAAAATCAGATAATTGAATAACTTCAACAAACAATTGATACCAATATGGAGCCACCAAATTAGACATATTTCATTAACTTCTTCAAATTCATACTTGAAACATAGTCTATTTGAATGTGAACATTATGATCAATTGATCTTCCCTACTCTACTATTATCTTCTCCTATGTATGATCCTCCCTTTCTTTGGTCTTGGTATCTCTTATTTATATGAGACACAACAAGCTTTAGACCAAAAGACACGTCTTTTGACAAAAAAATATAATTTTGAGACATAAACATAACTGAAAGAAAATAACAATAAACATGTGTGTTAATCTATTAATATTTGAATAAAAGCCCATGGTCATCTAAGACATTCCCAAGGCTTTTACTATATGATATTATGTTCTTGCAATGCATGTAATTAATCTTCATTGGAACCCAAATATTTCTCTTGCCATTTGTTGATTGTCAGATCGTTTGGCCATTTGAATTCCTGAGCAGCTATGAAGTTTGTGAGATGAATTTTCCATCTATTATCTATGAGATTCCTAACATCCACCATGAACCTTGTGTATCCACTGTCCAACATGATAATCACATCAAGTAAATCATGGAGTTTGTCAATATTGACTTCCCCATCATCCTGCACAAGTGCCAAGACTTTTGGGACTATTTGATCAAATTATTCTTTCCACTCATTCATTCCCTTTATCTGATTGTCATATTTTAAGATCAATGGATTGAAGAGGCATTTAATGGATTCAAATGCATTCCTCCTATTTTCCACTTTCTTCCTCATCTCTACCAGATACTTATACTCTTCAATTACATTCTTTACCATTTACTATGTTGGTTTGAGGCTTTGTGGAGCATCTGGATCCCTTTGTGTAGCCTTACATAAAGTAGTTAATATGTGGAGGGTTGGTTGCCACCTCTTCTGGAGCTCTTCAAGGATAGGGGAGTTAGCATTTATTTTTTCCACATCTTTGATCAAATTGCCAAAGCGCTCATATAATCCAACTATTTTCTCCTTCATTATCTCAATTCTATGCTCCAATATCTTCCTTAGAATCTAAATGATATGTTGCCTAACATCTTCCATGTTGTGTTTCTTCAATTTAGCAATTTCATCTTTCAATTGTTGAATTTGTGGATCTTCTGTTTGGATAGGTGGGTGATAAAAAATTATTTCATCCCCTCTCACTGTAGTATCGCACTGTAACTACTGCTTCAGCTTCACATTCTTAATAAACAATTTGTTCACTTCATCATTGGATAATTTTAACCTTTTCTCATATTCATTTACCTTATTTTCCATATTTCCACTACGTCTCTAGTGAACATTGCAGAATGCATGGTCATAATGGCAGCCTCTATAGGAGTAGTGTCTTTCATTTTTCTCACCATAGTTGACCCTCTCATTTCTTGCACTACATCCAAATGTCTAGGTTTTATTGTGTTTTTTTGTTTTGTCCATATGGAATGTGTTTGGGTAGTAGGGCTATACCTTGTTCCTGAAACACCTTCCTTTGAATCAAACTCTGCAACTAACATAGGATCATCTTGTGCTCTAATCTATTCTAGTAGAAAAACTTTGGATAACTCCATCCCAGGTATAATCAACATATCACTCTTCAATACTAGCTCTCTTGCCTCTTGGGGGTGACATTGATATTATCAACATTTAATTCTACAAATGTTTGAGCTTGGATTTCAGCCCAATTTGATTCATCGGCTCCTATAAGATTGATATTCAATCTTTCATCAAATTGTTTCACCTTCATCTTTATCTAGAAGTCTTTAAACTAACTTGTATGGATGAAGTTATCATCTTCTATAAACCTTAGGGAAACAACCACCCTCTCATCATCCTGAATCTCATCAACTCCTCCTTCTGATAACTTGATCTTAGGATCAGGAGGCTCTTGAATTCTCTTTTGATCTACTACATGCTTCATTTTAGTCATAGCCATGACTGCTACTTCTTTTTTATCATCACTTGATCCATAATCCACTAATGTTTCAATGTTCTTCCTCTTGGCCTGGGGTTCATGTGTAGGAGATGGAGGGGATGGGTCTATAGGTGATGGGGGTGGTAAATGTGATTTGGAAGATTCATGTGGTTGTTGGTGAGATGTGGGAAGGGAAATCAACCCCTCATCTTGGGCCATTTTGTATAGTTTATCATATTTACCAAGGATCAACTGCATCTTCTTCAAAAGTTTGAGTTCATCTACAAAAAACCCCTTGAAACTCTTATCCTTTTTCCTCTTTTGACTTTCCTATTTCATTATTGTTATCCATCTCTTTCTGATTTGCACTAGATCAGCAAAATACACCAAATTCCTTATTACATCCTCTTTAAGGTCAAATACATGAGATATGGCCTTCTTTGTTAGCAAGGTCCTTCTGATCATATTAATATGACCCTCAGGTTCACATACTCTTTCTTTTCTAGACTTGAGGGGATAATTAACCCTCATGAACCTATGTAACTCCTCCAATATATCAGATCCAATAGACAATTCCTCAAATACTGTTAAATTAGGAAAAAATGTTCCTTTCCTTTGATTCGTCATTAAGTCATGTTCCAACCAAAGAATTTTCCACATAAAATCTATAAAACATAATCTTGTTGGTACAAACTTAGGCAAAATATATGGTGCTTGGTCACATATATTCACTCTAATGATTGTGTGTTGTGCCATAAAGAACCAGCCAGCATAGCTGTGGGTAAAGCCTTGGTCTGGTTTACCTTGTTCAGGTCTCATCACCTCCATTAATGATTCAGGCAGTCTTGGTGTTGGACAACCAAGGGCATCTATTAACCTCACAATAAAATCATCTCTAAACATAACAAAGTCAACTTCTTTGCATATGTTGTCCCAAATACAACACCAATTCTGTATAGGGAGTCTTACTCTATTCTCCTATGTGCACAACTTCATTCTTTTGGTCCATTTCATTTAATTTTGGTATAAAATTAAATGACACAATAGAGAATATTTTCTGAAAGTAATGGGGCCTTAGCCTCCCTAACTTGTAGCAAACACTCTTGTATCTGTTCTTAAATTGTAGATGCAAAGTAAAATTCTACATTTGGCTTAGGGTGTTGAATAATCATAGCCATCCTCATCATTCCCACTGACATATTTTCTTCTACATCTATCCCCAGTACTTGATATAATGCATGAAAAGTGTTTTTGAAGTACACCTAAAAATCTAAAACTGGGAGAGGCTATATTTTTGAGGAAGGGATGGGGATTATTATGTTATTATCACCCCTCTTCATATCCAGGGGAATCTCATCACTCCCATATGTTATTCCCAACCTCTTGTATTCTTGCTCCAATTTCACTAAATTCACCTCTGTCACAGCTTGTTTGTTTAAATTAAAACATTTTACAATAGCATCTCTACTGACATCAACTAAACACCCACCATTTGGAAGTCTAGTGGTTTTGGTTAGGGCATGGTAACTGTGAGCAAGGGCTTTAATCATCTCAATATCAATGCAAACATTATGAACATTCAGTTTGGCCAAGTCTAGGGTCCATGGGTTTGACGCTGGAACCTTGTTGTTCTTCTTTTGGTAGAAGTACCAATCGAGGTTCCAACTTGACTAATGTATAATGGGGTCTCTACAACATTGAGGTAAGTCTCTGAAAAAAAATTTAGACCCTTTGTTTACAGAACCAGGCAACAAGTAAAGCAATGGGGATTGCAAGGAAGATTTTTAGCTTCATCTCTCTTTACTCCTACTTTTCTCTTCTTTGGTTCCATTTTATGAAATTCACATAGAGTGATGAGAAAATCTTACCAAGTGATGTAATTCTCCTTGAAGAATTCCCTTTCCTTTCACACTCTGAGCTCGTGTGCAACTTGGTTTTAGCTGTTGTGAAAAATATCGACTTATTTTGTGTATTTTAACACCAAGATGCATTTACTCTTGACTCATAAAGTCACATGATTCAAATCTTTGTATCGAGCTCAAATTCATATTTTGATGTGACTGATGTGACTGGTATGTTTTAAATAACCCAACGGGTTGGTTAGTGCACTGCCTCATGTCACTTTTTTGCTCCCCTGTGATACCATGGTACATTTTTTTATCCTTCTTTAGTGTATCGCTCTACCACACATCACCTCTAGCTCTCTAGCAATACCACATTGTACTCTTAACACATATATCAATATACCACTCCACCATGGGCTATCCTTTACCTTTCTATGGTACTACAGTATCATCCTAATACTCCTCTTTAGTATACTGCTCTATTGCACATCATATTATGTCTCACCATAGTATTGCGGTATGCCTTCTGCATTCTCTCTTAATGTATCACTCCACTACGTACTACTCTACCGCGGGTTGAGTGTTGACCCTCTGAGGTATAGCAGTAAAGTACAAATACTAGTGGCTCCTCTTACCACCCTACATTGATCTACATTCTAACCTTTGCGGTATAGTGGTGTCTTCTTTTATAATTACTATTTAGTATACCGCTCCACTGTAGGCTGTGTCTTGACTCCCTGAGGTACAATGGTAAAGGGGTATAGATGACTATGTATAATAGCAACACCTTTTACCGTCATACCGCGAGCTACTTTGTAATGAGCTGCCATAGAGAGGTATGAAGTGAGGGTTATATGGGGTGACTAATTCAATAGCGGTATAGCGGTAAAAGGGAATTTTGACTTTATGGATGGAAATAATGAGATTTTTTATGAGAATGATAGTATGAATTTTGGATTTTCACTAATAAACTCTTAAAAAAATTTATGAAAATTTTGTTTCTAACAGTATCCATGGATGGAATGGTAGTGACCTTTGAGGGTAAAATACTTCATTACAATAAAACAAATGTTATGATACAAAGGTGGCAATTTAACCCTAGAGTAACCATTCTAGAACCTTTCTGGTTTTTCTTTTCCTTCAAAAAGCTTATAAAAATAGTCGTGATACTTACTGTTGCTCATCTTAGCAACCTTAGTTCCTTCATAAGCTAGACCCATCGCTTCCGCAATCAACTTCGTATCCAAAGTAGCATATGACTTTTGAAAAGGTAGTTTTTCTATAATAACAATAGAAGCAGTAAAATAATGATCTTGACAGTTCCTACAAAGGGAGCTAGGGTAGAGTTTGAGAAGGCATTAGGTGAGATTTTCAAAGAATAGCTAAGAGACAACAAAATCATAATGGTTGTCTCTCAAAATCAGCACAATATTCACCATTCTCAAGGACAAAAAAGGAGAAAAATAAATGTAAGCGTGGGAGAGTCATTCAAAAAGGATAACCACCATGATAAAGGATAATCATTCAACTATCAAAGATAACATGTCATGGGTAGTGTTGAAAGCCAAATAAGAAGCAATGAAAATGGATAATATGAGACAATGGTTTGAATGAATAGGTATTGTCAATGTTCAAGAGTGAAATGATAGGGTATAAAGAAGGAAGGAGATAAAGGAATACTACAACATAGAGATAAAACAATAGTTTTGAGAAGGATAATGTCATGAATCATATAGATAGGTTTGTTTTACGGAAGGCTCAAGGAAAATGAAATGGGGATGAGCACCCATAAGACAGATATATATGACAGTAAAAGGGGCATGAACATCCATCAAAACAATATATAAAATAAAATTTTATCAAAGGTTGCATTTGCAATTGCCTTGGTAGACATGTATGTAAAATTTTGAAGTATACATAAGGCATGTGGATTTTTTGATGAAATTCCACAAAGGGTTGTAGTCATGCCTCAGATTTGAAGATAGTTCAAGGAAATACCCAAATATCTTAGAATCTTAATGTTAATGACCAATCAATTTTTAAGGTGTTAACCATGTCAAGAATACAATTGATAACCTTCTAATAGACAAGGTAGATTGTCATTGTTGTTTGAAATTAGGGTGTCTTGATAGTGAGAAGAGATGACTTATATGTTAGCCCTAAGATCTTGAATGAGGGATGAGAAAATTTAAAAGTGTTTTATAGACCTAATCATAGTTAATAGATCTACTATGAAGGTTTGTGTAGCAACCTATAGCTAACAAATAAATAATTATTATAAATATAAATATTTATCTATGCCATATGGAAGAGGAAGATAGGAAACATGCCCCATTATCATGTGCTAGCAACTTGAAAAAATAATGGTTAGTTAAGAGCATCTAGGAGGGGATTTTGGAATATTCAAGGTAGTTTGGTAGTAGCTGGGACATCAATGAGTAGTTTGAGCTTTCTAAGGGAAATTTACAAGCATCTAGGGGAAATTAAATTTCTTCCACAAATCTAGAATCCTCATCACCAACTAGAGCATATTTCATGGAGCTGAAGAGACCAAGTCAAATAATGAAGCTTCTTTGGCATGCAAAGGAGGTTGGAATAATTTTCAACCTTACAACCTAGTCAAAAATACTTCCTATATGCTCTCCTATGCTTGGGATGAGATATAGAACCCCACAAGATAGAATTTTATCTTATCTCTTTCATATTTTTTAGTTGCTACAAGTAGAAAAAAACATTGCAACTTATACTATTCTCAGTCACAACAATTGAGAAAACTCTTGTAGCACCTTTCAAGAAAGAAGAAACATACTTAAGACTTATGTATGAACATTTTAACACTTGATATTAATAAACACCAATTGTAAACATCAATTGTGTCTAAGAGATAGAAAATAATGCATGCATGAAATGAAAAAAATCACCTTGAACATGGACTCTTGATATTTTTGTTTCCCTTAGACTTTGATTGCATAACCTTGATATTGCTTTGATCTTGATCTTGATCTTGATATGATATGGTGTGAATCTTGATATGATATGGTGTGAATCCTGATATGATAGATGAAGGTATGTTTGAGCTCTAAATAGAAAATAATATGCAATATTTAGAAATATGAATGACCTAGGTGGATGCAAAGAAGAAAGGAATGAAACACATTGATTAGATGTAAGAAATGCATATAAATGGATTTTGAAATGTATTCGATATGGGAAGAAAGGATATGAAAGGATGGATATGGAAATGAATGGAATTGAAAGGCTATGAAGTGATCATTTTTGGGTTGTAGACAAAAAATGATATGCAAGATTTAGAAATATGAATGACCTAGGTGGATGTAAAGAAGAAAGGAATGCAACACATTGATTTGATGCAAGCAAATCATATAAATGGATTATGAAATGTATTTGATATGGGAGGAAAGGAATGGAAATATAGGATATGGAAATTAATGGAATGGAAAGGCTATGAAGTGATCATTTTTTTCATCTATATAGGAGTGAATTTGCATCCCTCTTGGAAATTCCCCTTTTACATCCTCCACCTTAGAAAAATAAAATCCGACCAAGTAATTCCACATCTTCATTTTGCACCTCATCCACTTGGTTCTTATTTTTAGTTTTGGTTGGAGAATTTTTTTCATGGATGCATATGCGGTGTGCATACATCTACTCGGTGTTTTGGTGTCATGACATGATTCCTACCTCTGGAATCTACAGAGGCATTACATTCTCCATTGGTGACGAAACTTAGTGCCCCTACACCTTCCTATCATAATTTGAATGTCTTTTTCCCTCCTTTTTCATCTTAATATGACTATCTTTCTCACTCTACCTTCTGGACATTTGTACATGCTTTCTTTATCTTGCTTCAGAATTCTTCCTTCATACTCTTTCTACTTGTTGCACTATCCACTTCACGTATCCAACATGACAATATCCCACAATATTTTACCATAGAAGCTGAAACTTGGTGCCTAATGAGGCTTCTTTCGGTCTTGTTGCAGTTGCGTCGACTCTACCATTGTTGTGAGCTTGCATTCCTCTCTCATTGGCCTTGAGTGCCTTTGGTCGAGGGTGGTAACACTTTTTTTCACTTTTTGTTGGATTTGTGTAGCTTTGTGTCTCTTGTAGTATTCAATTCTATTTCCATTCTAGCATTATTTCCTTTATCATATTTCTATCTCTCAAACTATCTAGCTATCTGTGGAGGGGGAAACACCAAAGTGAGGGTTTTGACTATGGAAAAACCTATACAGCTCCAAAAATTTTCCTCTCTCAGTTGTGTGTAGGTATGTGTTTGTGTGGAGCTTGTTGGAAAACTGGAATCCTCGTGAATTGATCTTTGTCACTTTTTATATCATCTTTCTAGTAATCTTTTTCATTCTATTAGTTATCATCTTAGCTAGTACTTGAAACCTCAACCACTAAGCCATTAGTAGGTTTTTGTACCTTTTAATGTACTTTTGGACTCTTTGGATGTATAGATGCAAGTTCCCTAGTGAGATGCTAGTGCACTACATTGTCATTTTTGACCCACGCTATTGTCCTTTGACAGAGAGCTATCTGAGGTATAGTTCAGGTTCCAAAAGCATACTCATTTTCCCCATTGAAACTCTCAAGTTAGTAGAGTGATAGAATCACTTGAGAGTTCTCTTCATTCTATATCCTTGAGCTTAAACATTTTTCTAATCTAAGGTAAACTAGGGTAGCCTTCCACTCGCGACTCTTTGTGACCTAGAGCCTTGGTGTGGATGGTCCCCCTCCTCTACATTTTGGTTCCATTTGGAAGTGCTAAAAGAATCTTTCCTCATATCCTAGGATTATTGTGGGTGTGATTGTTGCAAGGTACCTAGACTTGTAACCCAACCTACAACCCCTAGTGGCATAGGTTGAAGGTTTTGCAAGCATCACAAATTGAAACCTTAAGTGGGTCACTGTCTTATTTCAAAACCCTTGGGGGATCTATGGAAGTTTTGTTAATGTGTGAAGAAATGGCCTCCTTTATATATCTACCCATCCCATCTACACAACTTGTGAGTGGATCTCTTGACATAACTCTCACCTTGCAGGACTTGCCAACGAATTACAACAAAGAACTATCTCCCTTATACATCCCTACACAAATCAGTAGAAACATTGTAATGGGTTTCCTCATTAACCCTACATGTTGGGTGAATGTCATCACTGAGGAGATTATGCTAATTAATTTCTTACATAGAGGTGGGTATGATGAATCTAGGAGAACTATTCATGCACACAATGAGCTTTTTGTACCTCCCATCAACTGCATCACCTTATTAGTCTTAGTTGGACCTAGATCTGTAAATGTATGTTTTTACATTATCTCAGGGTCTAATCTCTTTAGAGAAAAACTAGGTATCCCTTGGTTGGTTGCTATGAATGCATTTCCCTTGGTAGTTCATAGTTTTTTGAAGTTTTCCCATGAGGGTATAGTGCATGTAGTCCACAACACCAGCTATAAACAACCAATTACACATGGGGGATACTTGCTGGATCATTTTTGGCTTGTGCCCATTGGTCTGCTTCCTCCTAGGAAGTATCTCATGTATCAAACCTATGTGAGGTACAAGAGTGGGGGCATAACACCTAAAATGAGGTACCCTCCTCCCTATGCCATCTTGCATAGGGCTTTCATTAAGGCGGAGCATGAAAATGCCTTGGCTCAAAAAAGGGAAGAAGAGAAGCGTGCCCAAGGCCCTTCTTCTTCTTCTTGCATCACCTCACCTATTGCTTCCTCTCACCCTACTATGGTGTCATTTTATTCCACTCCTACGTGTTTGCTAGAGAACCCGATGGTCCTGGCTTGGTAAAAGCCCAAGCATCCGACATTTAACCCTCCCATCTTACCCACGGTGCCTTGGCTCATTTGGTATGGTAAGGGGAAGGGTCCTCATGGGGATTCCTTTGTGTCTTGACCTCCATAGCCTCCTACTGCTCTACCTATTAGGTAGTGAAAATGAAGAGGCCCACCACAGAGGTTTTAGAGCTGACTCCCCCAACTATTGTTTCATCATCTTCTCAACCTCTCCCTCTTGTTCCCATCTAGGAGTCTCTCCCTTCACCAGAAATGACCATGATGGATACTCTGATGGTTGAATAGGAGTCTTCTATCCCATCTTAGCCTCCATCCTCTAGCTCCTAGAGCTGCAGTAATCATCTTGCACATGAGCGCAAGCATCAGAGAAAGGCTCTAGCCACTGAGTAAGCTGCCCTACAGAGGAAAGAAGAGGAGTCAATAGTATCTACTCTGGTTCCTTCTATTGTGCCCTCCTCTCCCATCCCATCTACTTTAGATCCTTCAGCTTTGGTTCTACTTCTGGCTCCCATCACAAGTATAAATGATCCTCACTTGAAGAGGGTGTAGGTGTTTATTGCTCCTTCAATTGAGCCACCCCTTTTGATGTACCTTATGGACATTCCGTCAATTTCAAACCCTATGGAAATTCCAAATACCTTAGTGGTGTTTGCTATGGTTTTCACCTCTTCCTCTGTGCCTTCTTCTTCATCTGTGGGGATCTCACATCCCCTTATGAAGTAGAAGATGGAGGAATAGTTCACTAGCAATGGGGGTCGAAAGAAGGGTTTTCCTTCTTCAAAGGGTGGGTCTACATTAGCTTGTGCCATCCTTGTGATGGAGGAAGCTCCAACATCCCTAGAGTTCATCACTACTCTTGAATCAATCGGTGAGCCTAGTAGTGAATCTTGGGTGTTGCCTCCCTCTCTTGTCCAGTTAATAAATGGCACTCCTATGAAGTGCATGTTTAATTCTCTAGATGAGGTCTAGGCCCTATCACTAATCTTCACAAAATTGTTGATGTTCACCCCACAAGAACTGAGAAAAGAAGACCTCAAGGGGCCTTCTTCCTTGGCTCTTGTTACAAGAGGGTAAGAGGGTTCCCCCTTGATATTCTACCCTTGTAGGCTCATCCACCATCCCCGTACAATGATATAGATTGGGATAATGACAACCTCTTGGTTGATGAGGACTAGGGGCTACCTCTTCTTTATCTATAGAGTATATTGTGTGTGTGTGTCTTTTTGTTCCCCCGTACTTGAATAATGTGTTCCTAGATGACTCTTGTCACCCTTGTAAGTGCTTGGATATAGGATTTTTTATGTGTTGTAAAACTTCCTCTATTTGTGACAGCATTCTTCCTCTATTATGTATTGATTTTCAACAATTGGGGACAATGCAAAGTGTTGGGGGCCTTTAGGCCTCCCTTCCATGTTGACCCAATTTTTTATTTTTATTTTTTCTTCACCTGAATTCTTCATATGGTATGATATAGTAGGGGGTTGATGATAGTTCATTTATATACTATCATATCTATTTATCTATATTTATGAGCAGATCTGACCTCAAAATATTAGTCACCCCTATATCCCTTGTCTGTAATGTTATTGTGTTTTATTTCATTTTCTCTCTCTTATCTTTCATTCTTGTTTTGTGATGTTTTGGTGCTCATGTGTTGTCCCTCATGTGTGTGAAAACATTAACATAGTTACATCTCATTATGTTCTATGAGCCACAACATCACTTTTTCATTCTTTCTTTTCTTTCCTCAGGATGTCACATGCCTTTGTGTTTGGCACACACCATTCTAAGGGAGGCTATCATGTCACTTCGATTTTCAGAAAAAACATTCAATGGGCAACAAATATTTTCTTAAAAATATGTCCAAAATATTTTTCAAAAATTACATTCCTCAACAAGGACCCCTAGTATAATGCTTTTCCTTCATCATGGGTTCATAAAGAGAGAATTTTAGAAACTTTCCTTCAAGGAGGGAGAAAATTCTCCTATGAGAAAAGTTCTGACCATCCCCTTGCAAGGGGACCTTCTTCCTTTTGAATTCCTTGATGAAGTGAACGTCTTTCAAAAGGATTCCTTGATGCTGAATTGATTTACAAAAAATACTCTTATATCTTTCAAATAAAGTGTTCCTTGAGTGGACCCCTCTTCTTTTGAAGGGTTTTTGAGGGACCCATTTGAAAGCTTCTCCTTTAGATATTTAACTATCTGCATGATTGTCTTCTTTTTTTCCAGCATGGTTTCTTTGTATTCTCTAACATGTTTTATCTATGGATTAACATGTTGCTTTGTAGGTGTGCCTATGAAGTTGCTTTCCAATCCAACTTTGTGGAGTCCCCTTACATTGGTCTTCCTTCAGTAGAGAGTACTTGGGGGAACTTTCTTTGCAGGTTTGAGGGCCTATGAAGCATTTACATCTTGCAAGATATGTCCATCATTGGTCTGTGGGCCTTCGGTGAACTATGTTTGAACCTCCTCAAGAGAGAGTACCTATGGAGTTATTTGTGTACCTATGCTTTTGAGTTCACCAAATTGCATTCTACTTCCTTGATGGTTTAGGTATACTTTTAAAAAATCTTTGATCTACTTTACCAAACACTCATTGGCACTAATTCTCACTAAAGTTGGGGAAAAATATATAGGAGAAAATTTACACCCCTTTTGAAAATTCCCCTTTTACATCCTCCACCTTAGAAAAATCAAATCCGACCAAGTAATTCCATGTCTTCATTTTGCACCCCATCCACTTGGTGCTTGTTTTTAGTGTCAGTGGGGGATTTTTTATCAAGGACACACACACAACATATGGATGTCTATGCAGTGTGTTGTCATCTTGACACTATTCATACCTCTGGAATCTGCATAGGCATTACATTCTCCATTGGTGACAAAATGTAATGGTCTTGTGCCTTCCTGTCATACTTTGAATAGCTCTTTCCCTTCCTTTTCATCTATATATGGCTATCTTTCTCTCACTTCATCTTCTGTATGTTTCTATATGCTTGCTTGATCTTGCTTCACAATTCTTGCTCCATACTTTTTCTACTTGTTGCACTATCGGCTTCATGTCTCCAATACCACAATATCCTACATATTTTACAATAGAATTTGTAGCTTGGTGCCTAATGAGGCTTCTTTCAGCTTTTTTGTAGTTGCATCAACTCTACCATTGTTGTGGGCTTGCATTCATCTCTCATTGGCCTTGAGTTCCTTTGGTCAAGGGTGGTAACGCTTTGGTTCACTTTTTTGTTGGACTTGTGTAGCTTTGTGTCTCTTATAGGATTTGATTCTATTTCCAATCTAGCATTATTTCCTTTATCATATTTCTATCTCTTGATCTATCTGGTTGTTTGTGGAGGTGGAAACACCAAAGTGAGGGTTTGACTATGGAAAACCCTATAGAGCCCCAACATTTTCCTCTCTTGGCTATGAGTAGGTATGTGTTTGTGTGGAGCTTGCTAGAAAAATGGACTCCTCGTGACTTGATCTTCGTCACCTTCATCTTTGTCATTTCCTATATCATATTTCTAGTAATTTTGTTCATTCTATTATTTATCATCTTAGTTAGTACTTGAAACCTCAACTACTAATCTGTTAGAAGGTTTTTGTACCTTTAATTGTACTTTTGTACTCTCTTTTTGTATGAATGCCAACACCCTAGTGAGATGCCAACGTGCCATGATGCCATCTTTGACCCACACTGCTATCCTCTAACAGAGAGTTGTTCGAGGTATGGTCCAAGTTCTAGAAGCTTGCTCATTTTTCCCCATTGAAACTCTCAGGTTAGTAGATTGATAGAAGCACTTGAGAGTGCTATTCACTCTTTATGCTTGACCTAAAACATTTTTCCAATCCGAGGTAGACTAGGGAAACCTTTCACTCTTAGCTCTACATGACCTAGAGCCTTGGTGTGGTTAGTCCCCCTCCTCTACAACATCATAGAGTGGAAAATTTTTCCCTCTTTGTTATTGGTTATTATGTTTGTAATCATCTTTAGATGGTCTGACTTGATACATAGACACAAGAAATAATCATGGCCCACTCCTCACTCTCCTTCATACACAACAAGGTGTAGATAACCTCAGGCTTCCTCAAAATGTGACAAGAAAAGAAAAGATATAAAAAGATAAAGATATTGATCAAGAAAAGAGACAAGACTTAAAGCATAAGCTCTAATACATGCAAAATGATAATGATAAATATGCAAGATCATGATAATGAAAAATGAAAATTCTAATGCATACGATAAGGATCAATCCATAAAATGGTCTTAGGATAAAAAATACAGTGGGTTGTGACTCACTAAAGCCCAATGTTTTAGAATTTTAAAGATTTTATGCTTTCATTAAATTTCTTGCTCATAACAATGATAACGGAATGATAAATAAAAATTTAAATGATAATGATAAACAAGATCTTATTTGTTAGTCAAGCTTAAAACCAAAGGAGATATGGATGGATATGGATCAATTATATGGGTTAAAGATAGGAAATTTAAGGATACACCCTATATGTATGATGAAGATAGATGGATCAAGATATGGAATGCTATGGGTGGAGGAAACCAATGATAAGGGAACCCAAAATGTTTGGTCAAATACAAAGGATAAATAGAGGACCTATGGAGGACTCCAAAGATCACATGTCAAAGTAATAACATGCCCCCATGCTAAGAGGTATGACAAGGGATAAATATGACAAGTGATAATGACATGAAATGGATATGGAAGATAAATGGATATGAAAGGAAATATGAGATGGAGGACAAGTGATATGGAGGATGGAAGACACACATGGTATAAAGCATGCATTAGATAGATGTTCTTATTATTTTTCCCCAATAATTTATGCAAGATCAAAGAAAGGTGGATGGATAAAGTGGGTAGCATGGAATATAAATGAAGGAATATGATGGATAATTAAAAATAGGATAATCAATAATGTATTGTACAAATGGAAACTTCTTGACCCCAAGTGTACAAGAAAGGGTACATGGATGGATGTGAAATTTAGTGGATACAAATGTATATGAATTGTCATGGAAATAGAAGCTCATGAAAATAGAAGCTGATGAAGGTGAATGAATATGAATGGAGGACTCAAGTGTCTCTTTGCGGAAGATAGCACCCAATAAAATTAATTTTTCTTATAGGCCATGGCTAACATGTTCCCACTCAAATATTTTGGTAGGAAAATTGGGAAAGATAATGGAATGAATAGGGGTAGGGAGAAGGGGGTTAAGGATTCATGCAAAATATTGGATTAAAGGTATGAAATGAGGGATGAAGGTTGGATGGATGTATGGAATGGATTCATTATTAGGGAATGTGGGAAAAAACAACATTGAAACACACCTTGAAGGGCGGTGAAAGTTGAAGGATTGAGATGGAGAGGTTGGGGTAATAAACTTGGGCATGTAAGGACTCAAAACAGATTTGGAGGATGAGGAAAGACTTAAGATTGGATTATGAGATGGAATTTACTTAGATGGAGGATGATGGTGGAATAATGGAGTCTTTTGGATTAGCATGTTGGGATACCAATTTGGATTTTTTATTTGAATGCATGGATTCTTTTTCTTTCTTTGGAACCCACATTGTTTAAAATTTTGATTTTTATTTATAGCCTTAATTTTCTCTTAATTGTATTTTTCATTTTCTTGGAAATGTTTTTCTTTTGATTTTGGAGAATATTTTTATTTATTTTGGCATGTATTTTTAGTGAGACATGATGATATTTAGGTTTTTGTGGATTCTTTGATTTATGCATTTCTTGTTTGGTAGCCCAATTGCTTGGAGAGGCCATAGAGGGGTTAGATGAAAGTAAAGGATTTTGAAGTGGAAGGTGTTGGAAGGAATTCAAGGGTATGTGCCTTTATTGTTCTTGAAAGGACATGTAAGGATATACATTAGGAACATATGCACCCAAGATGGATGGAAGGGTTGATGGATAATGTCCAAGAATGGATGGTAAAGATGATGGAGGAGGTGGGTGTATTGATCTAAAACAAGTCCTTTTGGGTTTGAAAGAGCTACAAATATCTTGAGAAGGAGGTATGTAGCCAAGTCCATAAGAATTTAAATGTGTTTTAATATTAGGGTGTTCAAGCAAACCTTGCTCA
This sequence comes from Sequoiadendron giganteum, assembly GCA_007115665.2. Classification (NCBI taxonomy): domain Eukaryota; kingdom Viridiplantae; phylum Streptophyta; class Pinopsida; order Cupressales; family Cupressaceae; genus Sequoiadendron; species Sequoiadendron giganteum. The sequence goes on from CM021102.1 coordinate 454,378,049, forward strand.
TGAAGGCTTAAGCCATTGCCTTGATAATCCATATTTTGAATAATCTTCTTACTAATGGGATATTGCTTGTGAAGAAAGATGAAAGACCATATTGAGGGGTGTTGAATGTTGAAGACATGTGGTATTGTAGGAGAAAACTAACTTTTATAAAGGTGTATGAACCAAGCTTATATGTATGTGCTTCATGAATGGGATCTTGTTAAAGATTAGGATTATCATGTGATGTGAGGGAAATGATTATACCTTGGGGGTCTTGAGAGGTAAAAAATGGAAAGCTTTGTTCTTATGATGGAATAGGATGATTCCATGGAGGTGGTATGATAGGATCATGGTATGAGGTGGATATGCGAAGATCATCAAATGGGTTTGATATGGTAGGATTATGAGATGGTATAGGATAATGTAGTAGAGTTGATGGACTAGGAATATGGTGTGGAGTTGAGAGACTTCGATCATGACATGGTATTGGGTCATGACATGGAATGGAAACATGAGATGGAATGGGATCATGAGAGAGATTAATTTTATCTTGAAATATAGGGGGATCAATGATTTCATCCTTTAGATCAATGAGGTCAAGTGAGTGACATGGTTAACTTTGTATAGGTGCTATGAAGGTGGAAAAACATGGGATGCATGAGGTTCATGAACATGGGATGGATGAGGTGAAAGTTGGTGGAACTAAAATACTAGGACTAGAATTTTGTGAAATAGGATTTTGCATTGGTTCTTGTATTCCTTTGAGGGTGACTTTTGGTGTTCCTTTGGTGAAATAGGATGGATGGTTGTTGGTTGAAAATGGAAGACATTTTGGTTTCCCTTGTCAATAGAGGAAAAGGATGGCATGGAGGGTGACATGAATTGGGTATAATTTGTTTAAATGCACAAGAAAATTGAGAGGGGGGTGAATCAGTTGTATCAAATTATTTACTTCTTAACTTAATCAATTCTTCAATCTGTTATTAAGTGTAAACATGAAAATGCATATAACAAAAACACAACACCAAAGACACCAAATTTACATGGAAAACCAAATGAGGGAAAAACCATTGTGAGGATTAACTCGTAGTATAGTAGTATTAATGTAATACTAGATACAAAAGGCTCACTGCTAGAGGGCTCACTGTCTTAGGACTCACTGTCTACAAGAGAGGCTCACTGCCTATATAAAATAAAAACAAATAGGTAATGATCCACCACTAGGAGTTCCACACACATCACAACTTGATCAAATTATTATGAATACAATGAAGTACTGTTGCCACAATTCGCTCTTCCACACTCTACTTTTCACACTTGTTCACACACTCTTCTCTTGCTCAGATTGAATAATGGATGGATATGAAATTCACTATAAACTAACTTGTATTTATACCATCTTCAACCTCAGGAACATTCTCCAAGGTCAGCCATACAATTTAATTTTACAAATTCAAACTAGGTCGGATACTCAACATTCCTACGGTGGATAAGAATGTGAGGGGACCAAATACATATTTAATTTAGGACCTAAATAACATCTTGGATCAAGCACAGACTTCCTCAAGTCGATGCAAAATCCAAATGTGACGTGTAGACACTAGGTCAGTCAAACCTATTGAAAACACCAATGAACTTTGAAGTACACACATCAACAACAAGATAAACACATGTGGATTTCTCAACACACTTCACCAGTCATTTTACCATCTCTGAGAGCAACTTAGATACATCTACAACAACTTCAAAAAACTTCATTTTAAAGAGAAAACTTCACCAGTTCAACTGGGACAACCAACAAAAACAAAGAGACTCTGAAGCAGGTCTTACAGAGTACCAAACCACAAGAAAATTTGTCAGAACACAAAAATAATCAGAAAGAGTGATCTCCCAGATCCACAAGATCTGAGGTAAAATATCAAAAGACTGTGGAGCCAAAAAATTTCTCCCAATCAATAATGAGAAGCTGAAATGTAGAATATATAATCCATTCTAGCTTGTCAACACACCTATAAATATGCATAGGCATTGGGTCAACACAAGAGAAACGTGGACCACAATACTGAAGCACATTCAAAAAATACTTCAACACAACTTTCATTATTTCTCATTTTTTCTCAAAAGCACTTGGAAAAAACCAACTTCCACAACTTGTACGGTGTTGAAATAAATGACAAAATTAATGAAAACACCACCAAACACATCCATACTTGCAACATAAGTTTCAATGGTGGCTTGGATGGTGTTTAAGATCTATGGGAATCTACATATGAGACACATGATCATTGATTTTATCCGATTGTTTAAGTATTTGGCAAGGAGAAATTCAAAGAGATCTTGAGGTATGAGATGGAAGATGAGGGATATGTTAGGCTCATCTTGATCCATGGTTTTAGGTAGGTTTATGGTTTTTCTTTCTTGATTAAGATTTAGATCTTGAATACAAATTAACACATGAAATATCATACACACCTCCAAGTATATATACATTCTATTCAAATATGGTCTTCAATGGTATGTTTGGATGTTTGATAAATGCACAAACAAAAATAATCCCTATGATAGTGAAATAGCTTGTTGCAATGATAACTTTATGTTTTGTAGGTTGTAACAATGTATTGAAGTTAACCTTCATATTTTATAACAACCCTTAGTTTGAGAAAACATTCCATTTCAATATCTTCATATGTTTGGAACAAAAAATGCAGAAAATAGTTGCAATCTGGAAAACATAGTGGGTTGTGACTCACTTCTCAATTCATGTTCAATGAGCACTTTTTATTTTGTAGACTATAACAAAACAATGTATTGAAGTTCATCTTCATATTTCATAAAAAACCTTATTTTGAGTAAACATTGCATTTGAATATCTTCATACGTTTGGAACAAAAAATGCACATAATAGTTGTAGGTTGGAAAAAATAGTGGGTTGTGACTCACTTCTCAATTTGTTTTGAATGCTCAAGGGTGTAGAGTTTGAGGAAGAGTTGTAGTGTGGGCGATACATAAAAGTAACTAGATGGAGCTAAGGGTTGACTAACTAATTGGTTTGTTATGCATAGAGAGGGTTATGTAAGAGTATGCAGGTTGAAGGTTGTATAGCACATAGTGTTTTCCAACATCCAATTATACATAGAGAGTATGTTTGTAATGAAAATATTGTGTTATTTTGACATTAATAATTTTATGAAAGGAACCTTCAAAATTTATAGCAACTCTTGGGTAGACTAAATTTTGGGTTTCAATTTCGTCATATGATGGTAAAAAAAATGCACTGAATAATTATAGGTTGGAAAGCACAGTTTGGGATGTAAGTAGATGATTTTATGAAACCTACATAGATTCCAAAAATCTCCTCATTTATTCAATACGATGGAAGTTGAAAAAATTCTCCCTTCTCCCAATGCAAGGGCCATGGTATAAAATCCTAGCTACCACTCTCTTATTTCTATGTAAAGAATTACCTTTCATATGTTAATTCCAACATTTTGAAAATATTAATATTTAAAATGAAACTATAATCTTGCATTGCCTTTTGAAGGGAAAAAAGTTTAAGAACACATATATTGTGATGTTCATCTTTTGTTCATGCTTCGATCTTGCACATTTGTAGCCTTTTTTCCACTCTAGCAAGGTCCAATTTACTCAATGTATGGTGCTCATTTTTGTGATGTCTATTTTCAAAAAGAGATAGATCATAGGACTTTAGGTGTAGGCGAGATTTCAAAGGTGAAAGCCTATTTTCCAATGGCAACCATGTTGCAATTTTTTCTTTAATTCTTGATAGCATGTTTTGATGAATAACATGTTGAGACTCTTCCTCAGACAATGCATGCAACCGCCTTAACAATTGAACTCCTCACTTGTTACTTCTAGCATTAAGAAGACCACTTGGCTGAAAGATGTCCCCTTCAAGAGTTCCAGTTGGAGATCGCATATCTCTATGACGATGAATCTCCTTTGCAACATCTAAATTGTTGCAAACTCATACACTAAAAAATAAAAATTGCATAGCTACTTCAATTTCATATTCATATGCAACAAGAGATAGTGTTAGCCTTATGTTTCCATCGCTCACCAATTTGGCTGCTAGTTGTTGAGTTGTTGATGAAATGGTATGGGCTTGGATTTTGTTTAAAGGGATAATCATTACTATTATTTGTAGATGTCCTATTTGAAGTAGTATCTTTCTTGTTTGTTTTATGTCCACTACGACATTACACAAATTCCCTCCTCCACTAACCTCCAATGCAGATATTGTTGTGACATCTTTAACTTTTATAAGCTATGCAACAACACCTTTGAAATTTGACCTATCAAAATGCTTTACAGGACCATTATAGGAAAATTGTACATTTGGTAACTGAGCCTTGAGGAGCTTGATTTCATCCTTCAACTTGGGAATTGTGTCAAATTATTAGAAAACCTTATTCTCTAATGTCTCCATGTGCCCTTCTTCATGGGGAACACCTTTTGTGGTTAGGGTAAAAATTTAGGGAAAATGCATAAATAAATTATAATGAAACCCTAACAATGCACAATGAAGGACAAGATAACATGAAAATCAAAATAATAAATTCAAATGCAAACTGATCTCCATGCTAAACTTGATTGATCTCCATTGCTCTTCTCCACCTCACATGAGAATGCTAGATTTTGAAGGATTGTTTGTTGATGAAGGAATGTTGGTTTCTCACTACTACAACATAACATTAAAATGAAGATGATAGAAGAGAAATAGATAAATGAAAGATGATGGATGAAAGATTGTAGAGATAATTCGATAGAGTAAGGATACTTGAAAGATCATCCATGCAAATAGCTTGGTTGTGCATTAATTTATAGGTGAAGATGGGAGGATGAAGGGATAAAACTTTCCTTTTTATGAGTGGTAGTGGAATTAGAAAGTTGATTGTGCAACTTGGGAGAAGAAATTGAAGGTGGATCAAGTTAACTAAAGAGGAGAATGGAAAGGGGATCGAGTTAACTTATGAGATGATTTAGAAAGTGATGAAGTCATCTTGAGAGATTATTTAGAAAGTGAATGAAGTCATTTAGGGAAATAATTTAAATAATTTAGAATAATTTAAATTATAAGAGATGTGAGAGGATAATGATTAATTTAAAAATAAATATTTAATTTATTTAAATTATTTGGGGAATGTGGATTAATTAAATAAATAAAATCTATTTAATTAATTGGTTAAAGGATAAATGGATTAATTAAATAAATATAATTTATTTAATTAATTGGCTACAGATTAAATAATAGGGATGATGAAAGGGGTTATGTGAGGTTTATAATAAAATGTGTTGTAAGATGTCAAAAGTGAATGTCACAAGATATGGTCAATTTTAGGTGACTACATTTTGCCCCTCTTTGAGATGATGAGATTTTTGTTGAGTAACATCATTTCAAAGAAGCTAAGGTATGAGTAAAAGAAAATGGATGATGAAGGAAAGATAGGATAATGATGATGTAGAGATATGATGATGAGATGGTGATGTAAGGATATGATGATGATGGGATGATGATGCCCCCTCGAGAGGATAGGCGGGTTGAACAAACATGGGTATGCTCTTGAAATGAAATGAAATGATAAGGAGGAATAAGATGAATGATGCAAGATAAGAAGTGTATGAAGTAGATGAATGATACGTTATGCTACAAGAAAGTGAGAAATCATGATGTTTGATGTAGCACTAGACATTATGCACCAAGGTATAAGGACTAAGGTGACAATGTGTCTCATGCCCCAGCATAATACAACCTTGTCTAGATACAAGATATGAATATTAGTTGGGAGTGATTCAAGTTTGATGAAATGCAAGATAAAAATGATAACACACACAAGAAAGCAAGCAAGCATGCACAAATGATACAAAAAAAAAAGATATTACCCCTGTCAAGCTATAAACCAATGATTAATTTATTGATTGATTGATTGATTGATGATGATAGTGTTGTCATTGTGGGGAACCATACATCCCTAGATCAACAGAAGGATGATTGATTGATTGATTGATTGATTAAGTTTACACCAAGATTATGATCAAGACCAAAGGACGTGATTGGATAATTTGGCAAGATTGATTAGCTTGGTTGGTATGGATTAAGGATTGACTTGCATTTGGATTTATTGCTTGGAATGATTGAAGATGATTGATTTGAAGATTTGGATGATGATTGATGAATTGAATTGAGGAATTGATTTGCTTGGAATGATTAAGTTGGAGCTGTTTGATTAAAGGATTGATTTGATTGAAGAATGGAATTGATTGATGATTGGATTGATGAAGAAATGATTTGATTTTATTGCTTAAGTTTTTTATGGATATTTGATTTTTTTTGGATTTTTTAAAACATTTTGATTTGTTTGGATTTTTGGGAATATTTAATTTTTTAGATTTTTTTGAGGACCTTTTTGCAATTTGTTTGTATTTTTTCAATATTTTTTTGAAATGTATTGAGATGTCAATGGATGAAAATTTGGGTAGACTTTGTGCTAGATACCAATGACAAGGGAAAACCAAGTCTAGGTGCAAGGAGATAGATGGGATTAATGGATGAAAGGGTGGGTGATAAGATAAGGGGTAGAAGGCTCATGATAGATGGATCGATAAAAAGGATAGGTCATAGTGAATGGAATATATGTATGCATCATAAGAGAGAAAGGATGTGATCTCTGAAGACTATTTCACATAGGAATAACATGCCCCATTCTTGGTGTAATACATAGGATTTTTTTGACAATGCTTAGAACAATAGGATGGTGATAGGCTTGTTTGGAAGGATGAGGTATACTAAAAGATATCCAAAGAATGTTTCAACATTTTCCCCCCTATTTTTATCAAGATCAAATGGAGGAAGAGAGGATGAATGGAATCAATATCATAAGTATATGGGTATGATGGACAAGGATGATAAGATAGGAGATGGTAAGATAGGATATCATAGGATAAAAAATGATATGATAGGATGAGACAACATGCCGCCAAGTGTAAGTGACATAGAAGATGAACCTACACATGATGCTTTTTTTCCATGTTTTCATCATGGTACTTATCCAGGGTGCTTGTTTACCAGGTTTTCACCATTGGACAAAGGAATTTCTATTTACATTTTTCTTTTTTCTTTTTTCTTTTCTTTTTTTTTTATTTTGATTTTTGATTTCTTTTGATTTTTGATTTTTATTTTTAATTTTTTTGAATAGGAGAAGGGGAATATGGATAGGAGGGACTCAAGTTTCTAGTTACATGAAAGGTGATAGTCCTACTAGCTGGATGTAGTCGCATGGACCATGTCAAATTCCATTATGCTCATAGATGTTGGTAAGGGATGACATGAAAAGGAGATGGAGTAGGTAGATGGCGGATTATGAAAGGCTTATGCAAGGATGGATGGAGAATAGTGGATTATGATGTGGATTGTATAAGACTTATGCAAAAGGATGGATGAAAGGTTTATGCAAAAGCATGGACCATAGGAAGTTGATTGTGAAGATATGTAGGATAGTAGTTGAAGGTTGGGAACATGAAGGTATGTGGGAATTAAATCATGACCAATGGTTGCACACACTATGTTAAACATTGAATTTTTTTATGGAAAGGTGGTGTAGGAAGCAATGGAAATGTTTTATTAGGAGATGGTTGATGCAATTCTTTAGGTACCCACATAGACTTAGTATTTTTATGAGTTTTATTTCTCTCATGGGATTTAGGAATTTGAGACTTTTGAATGGAATGAGAATGTGTGGTGGAAGTGAATGGTTGGGATCTTTGTGATGTAGATGACATGTTTGAATTTATTTCCTTTTTCTTAGGGACTCAAACCATTTCATTTTTGGCCTTTTCTTTTCGAGGTATGGGCTTATATGGATTTCTAGATGTACTTGGCTTTGAATTTTTGCAATTGTATCTTAAGGCATTAGAACCTTTAATATTTTTAACTTTATGTGTAGAGGAATCCAAATTTTTATTTTGGGATCCCTTGGGTTTGGTGAAATGAGGGGAATCTTTATGTTTAGACAATGTGTGTATTTGTGGGTCATGATTAGGATTTTTATAATATTTATGGATAGATGGACTAGGGGATTGGAGGATAGGGATATTATGTGTTGGGAGTAGTGGAGGTAGATTAGATGGAGGGATATTAGGAGTTGGAAGTAGTGGTGGTAGAGTAGATGATGGAAGGTGTATGGTCACATGCTTTTGACATTTGTAGGATAATGGATGTGGAATAGAAACATCTATTTTGGATATATGATAGGTCTTATGATGGAAAGATGACTTAGGATGGATGGAGGAAGTACCAACATCTTTAGATTGTTTACCTTGGGGTGTGTATCCAAGGCCATATGAGTGTGAAGGGAATTTAACATGGATTGACCCCAAAATACCTTGCTCATGAAGTCCTAAGCCTTTACCTTTGCAGTTCATGTTTTGGAGTATGCGATGGAAAATGGGACTAGGTGTAGTTTGCATACTAGACTTGAGTTCATTATTTGACGAAGAAGGTGAAGTGTAGGATAATTACTTTTGATTTCTCCTTATTACATATGGGATCATCATGAGATTGTATGAAAGGCATATCTTGATCATGAGAAGGAGGAATATCATCATGGAATGAAAGGGTATCCTTGAATGGAGGTATATCTTGATCTTGATGAGGAAGGAAATCTTGAGATTTTGTAGAAAGCATATCTTGATCATCAGATTGTAGGACATCATTGGATAGGATGGAAGAATTATCTTTCTCTTGAGATGTACTGGAATCATGAGATGGTATGGATTCATTAGATGAGGTGGAAGGAGGACTTGGAAGGGTAATTTTCTCTTGAGATGGAAGGGGATCATCTTAGATGAAACAAAAATAGATAAGGGGATCATCATGAGATTCTTGAGAGATGGGATCTTTGTCAAATATTGGAAGCAGTTGTGGAATTTTGGTATCATTGGATGGAGTGCAAAGAATAATTTGATATCAATGTGTAGGGGATTCTATGCTAACATGCATTAGACTAAGAGATTGGCATGAATCATTGGATGCAGATGGTATGATATTAGAGGATGGTTGGATGGAATCATTAACTTGGGTGAAAGACTCATGAGGTTTATTTTTAATTATGGGGGATGAAGATAGATGCATGACATGGTAGGATTGCTCAATATTATTTGTGTTTTAGGACTTAGATTTGGGATTCTCATTTAACATTTGTAGAAAGTCATGGACATTGAACTTAGATGATGTATATTTGGGTGATGATAAAGGATTTTCATGGGATGATAGCATCACTTCATTCAAATGTCGGGATTCTAGTTGTTTTTCAAGCTCTTTCAAACAATGTCCAATATATTCAATCCTTTGGTTTTGTTCATAGTTTGGGGATGAATATGAATGATAATGGTTAGACATGTTTGGTTGATGGTTTTGCGAATGTTTTGAGTGTTTTATTTGGTTCAGATTTGTTTTAAACACACACGCAAGACACAAGTGGACAAATTGTTTTTTCAAATTTTTTTAGATTTCAAGATGAAAACAATCATGCACAATCCTAGGGTTGGCAAGGGAAATATTCATTGGATTCCACATCGGTTTCCCCAGCAACACTTATTCTTAGTGGGTGAATTAGAAGCTTGGCCACACTGGCTCCCCTCCACGACACTCACTTCTCAGGTAAACCAAGCTTCGAGTCCTCATGAATCTCCCATGATAGACTCTTCACCTCTACTAAGAATTGCAAGAATGTGGATGCCTTGGCAACGAGGGTTGTTGCACCAACAAATAGAAGGGTTTTTGGAAAACTACACAAGAGGTTTCTAGTGAATACTTGGGGACATGGCACCTCATGAGCATACAACAAGCCACTTAAGGCTTTAACCACTCTACGAGGGGCTCTTATACCTTTAAAAGAAAAGGTAGGTACCCAATTTGTGAATGGCACTGCATGGTTAAGACCTACATACCATGAGGACTTGAAATTTTAGTCTCATCCTTTTATATACCGGGTTCACCAGTGTAGTTAGGGTAAAAATTTAGGGAAAATGCATAAATAAATTATAATGAAACCCTAACAATGCACAATGAAGGACAAGATACCATGAAAATCAAAATAATAAATTCAAATGCAAACCGATCTCCGTGTTAAACTTGATTGATCTCCATTGCTCTTCTCCACCTCACATTAGAATGCAAGATTTTGAAGGATTGTTTGTTGATGAAGGAATGTTGGTTGCTCACTACTACAACATAACATTAAAATGAAGATGATATAAGAGAAATAGATAGATGAAAGATGATGGATGAAATATTTTAGAGATAATTTGACAGAGTAAGGGTACTTGAAATCTCATCCATGCAAATGGCTTGGTTGTGGGTTAATTTATAGGTGAAGATGGGAGGATGAAGGTATAAAAATCTCCTTTTTTGTGAGTGGTAGTGGAATTAGAAAGTTGATCATGCAACTTGGGAGAAGAAATGGAAGGTGGATCAAGTTAACTAAAGAGAAGAATGGAAACAAGATCGAGTTAACTTACAAGATGATTTGGAAAGTGATGAAGTCATCTTGAGAGATGATTTAGAAAGTGAATGAAGTAATTTAGGGAAATAATTTAAATAATTTAGAATCATTTAAATTATAAGAGATGTGAGAGGATAATGATTAATTTAAATAAATATTTAATTTATTTAAATTATTTGGGGAATGTGGATTAATTAAATAAATAATATTTAATTAATTAATTGGTTAAAGGATAAATGGATTAATTAAATAAATAAAATTTATTTAATTAATTGGCTAGAGATTAAACAATATGGATGATGAAAGGGGCTATGTGAGGTTTATAATAAAATGTGTTGTAAGATGTCAAAAGTGAATGTCACAAGATATGGTCAATTTTAGGTGACTACACCTTCCATTGTTGTCTTTTTTTTCTTAAATTCCTATCTTTTAGATTGCAGCTCTCTCTGAAAAACATTAAGCTCCTCTTCTTTTGACCATGAAAACTTTCTTTTGTCTTTTAATTCATTTCCTAGTTGGTTAATTTTAGTTTTTTGTTGTTTTGCTCCACTTTCAACAATTCCAACTATTTATTTTGCATCTACAAATTGATCATTAGTATGTTTTTCCTCATCACCACTACTCTTACCTCTTAACCCCCTTAGTATTCCCTTTCATGATATTCTAATTTTTTTTTCATATCTCTTACTTCAACTTTAGATAAGTTTCTCCCTCATCAACCCTTAAGACAACAACATCCATTTCTTGGATAGAGTTTAGAATTTATTGAATACTTTTATGTGCCTTTGTAGTTGTTTTAGGTGATCTTTTTTAGTGTCTTTATCATTAGACTCTGTAGATGTTTCTTTTGATAAGCTCGTTATAGAACTTGTTTTCCTTTTTAGATGAGACTTTCATGCCTCCTCCCAAATGATTCTCTTTTTTTTCACTTAGATCTGGTCTTTCCTTTTCCTTATCATCCATTTCATTTTGTATTTGTTCCATGGAATTGCTAACTTCAAGAATTCTTGGCTTCATTTGTTCAACTCCACTTATAGCATCATCTCTCTCTTTCTTGGCTTACACAAATTTATATGCAATACAAAACCTTTCAAGTTAATCCACTTTTACATAGCCATTTTCTTGTTCCACATATTGAACATGCTCCTTCCTCAACTTCTCATGACTAGGAAGAACCTCTTCAGCCAAAAAATTATCTATCTCATTCACTTTGGTCTGCTTCTTCCCAAGTTTTTTAGAGTAGATTCCTTTTTCATTACATAGTTTCTAGTACGTCCTCTTATTTTTTATTACTTTCTACATGAAGGGATTAAGTAGATTAGAAATGGATATACTTTTCATAGTGGTTATGAGAAATAGGACTGAAAAAGGGTTTTGTTAGATAACACATTGCGATTAACTATGCATTGTATGCCAAATTTTACATAAGTGATTAACTGATGGTTATTTTTCTTTCTTTGATATAAGTGAATATTGATTGTAGTTATTTCATTTACTAAAAGGATCCTATATTTTTGTAATGTACATGCTATAAAATATAGTGTTTTTTTGGTACCATTTCAGGTAATTGTTAAAAGACCGTTGTTTGTGTTACAACTTACAATTTTCCATACATAAACACAACATACTAAAATGATATTCTCATTTAAAATGCACACCATACATGCAAACATATGAGTATATTATGAGAAAAAGAAGGTTGAAAAAATATCATGTTAGAAAACACAATGTTAACATTTTTATAAAAGAAAAAACACCAAAAGTAGTGCAGGAAGAATTTGTTCATTCAATAAATTATTTGTATTATTCACTTTAGTGTGCTTCTTGCGAACTATTTTTAGAAAAGATTCTTTTTCATTTCATACATTCTAATACCTCTGCCTCTAGTTTTGCATGGTCAATTTCCCATTACACATACTTCACTCACTCCTTTGTTGACTTTTCAAGCCCATGAAGAATCTCTCCAGTCAGTACATTATCTATCTCATTCACCTTGGGGTGCTTCTTGTCCCATTCCATACATTCTTGTAACTCCTCCCTTCAGATTTCCATTGCTATTTGCCCCTTGCCCAGAATAATAGAAGGTAGGAAAACACAGTGGGTTTTTGGTTGTCTCTTTCAGTACATTCAAAGATTAAGTGTTGGAGATCAGGGGCTAAGTTGCCAGTTTGGGTATGGGTTCACATGCAGGTATGAGTAAGGGTATGGTGGTATGAAAATTTTATTTTTCCTTCTAGTTTTTATAACACCTAGTGTTTTCCAACCTCTAATTGTAAGCTCCTTGAAGCTTTAGATAAGTTGCTCCCTTATCAACCCTTAGGAAAACAACATCCCTTTCTTGGATAGAGTTTTGAATTTATTGAATACTTTTATATACCTTTGTAGCTTCTTTTTTACCAACTTTGAGAGTTTATTGATGATTGCATAATTCATATGCTTCTTTTAACAAGTTATTTGAAAAAATTCTCTACATTTTCAGATAAGACTTTCATGTCTCCACCCAACTAATTCTCTTTTTCTGTACTTAGATCTAGTTTCATGTCTCCACCCAATTAGGTTATTGTGTGTAGAGGATTTTACAACAAAAAGTGGGTTGTAGTTTTTATAACACTCAATGTTTTCCAATCTATAGTTTAACAAAATAGTATTAATGTAACTAAGACCTTTTATTTTCATAAATACACTATGATATTTTTTTATTTAGAGAATTGATGGATGAAGCAGTAGTTGGAGATTTTTTTTCTAAATTCCCATAGTGTTATCTATTATTGATTATTTTTTAATTTATTGATAGGACAAATCAAGATGTTGAACACAAGGATTCACATCACTCAACTTCTGAATGAGTTTGAGCAAAACAATGACAATCCTTTCACACAACTAGGTTGCATTCTACTTTTAAATTCAATTATTAGACTGTCAAGAAGGAAACTCACAAGATCAAAATATTTTTGATGTAGATGGAACCTACACTCCCCTATTCTAAGGCTAAAATATCATGTGGATTCCTCTCCAACTCTATGGACCTACTGAGAAGCAGAACTCTACTACACATTTTGTGTGTAAAGTATATATGGAATTTTAGGGTCAATACAACACAACCAGATGAATCACTATAAAGGTATGATGTTGATGAGGATATATAAACCATCAGTGGAATGTTTACACATTCCTTGATTCAATCATCCTTGGATGTGAGGTGTGTAAGAGTATCTTTTTCCTACAACCTAGAGGATGATGGTCCTAGTTTTTTCGACCATGCAATGCAATTACATGGTCATAGATTGGAGCCACATGTCGAAGAAGATATATTGGGGGTATTTTGTGCCCTCTGTACATTGATAGATCACCCCATTCCAATGCCAATAAGAGATCAAAAGCTTATTTATAATCTTCTCTTAAGATGCCCCAACTATTCGGATGAGGCTGGAAATGAAAATATAGAATGTTATTAGGATCCATCAGATGTTTTCAAAGACTAATGTTCAAATAAAGATAATAGATTTGAATTATATATTGTATTATTGTTTTGATATTGTGGAGGATGTCCCCTCCAAGATGCTTCTCATACTTTTTGGAATAATTTTTAATATAAGCATAATTGAAAGTATATCTAAGCGTCCTATTGTCTTTATTTTTATTGTCATAGAATTCTCATAGAAATTCATTATTTTAAATTAATGAAATATTTGTGGGGTTTGATGGTCATTAAGAATATATATTCATTCAATTGTTTGAAGATAAAGGACCCAAGGTTCCTATAACAACAACAACTCCTACTCTATTTTGTGCTTTTCACTTTTATGAAAATGTTAACAACACTATGTTTTCTAGCACAACAATTTTCCAACCTCCTTTTTCTCATAACATACTCATACATTTACATGTGTAGGTATGCATTATAAATTAGAAGATCATTTTAGTATACTATGTTTGTGTATCAAAAATTGTGAGTTTATTTAGACACGCGATGGTTTTTTAACACTCACTTGAATTGGTACAAAAACACACTACATTTTCTAATGTGTACGCTACAAAATTATAGGATCCTTTTAGTAATTGAAAGAACTAAAATCAATATTTTATTATATCAGAGAAAGAAAAATAACCATCAGTTAATCACTTATGTAAAATTTGGCATATGATGCATAGTTAGTTATAGTGTGTTATCTAACAAAACCCTTTTTCAGTCCTATTTGTCATAACCACTATGAAAAGCATAGCCATTCCTGATCTGCTTAATCCCTTTGTGTAGAAAGTAATAAAAAATAAGAGGATGTACTAGAAAGTATGTAATGAAAAAGGAATTTACTCTAAAAACACTTGGGAAGAAGCAAACCAAAATGAATGAGATAGATAATGTGGGTGGGTGCATGGAAATGGGTAGCAATTTCATGGACACCTTTCAAAAAACTTTTGAAAAGCAAAAAAAAAAAGTGAAAACCTGTCATTGTTATTTCGACTTTTTTTTCTTGTAGTCGTGACCAAAACCCCCATACTTATGCGCTCACGTTCTAGGAGGAGAAATTCAACAAAAAATTTCACCAACAATTTCTATTTCTTCGCAACAATGGCACCACAACAATGAGGAGATGTGAGAGGTAAGGCTTTTGTGGTTTTTGTTTTGAATTAGTTAGTTTTAGGTTGAATTTGTTAGTTTTAGGTTGAATTTGATATATATTTGTTTGAATTTTTAGGAGATGCAAATCAACCTGCAAACCCTCAAGATCCTCAACAGGAAGACCAACCAAATCCTCAAGATCAAAATCAACCACAACAACAACCTCCTCCACGAATCACTCAACCCTCTCCTAGCACTCAACAAAATTTAATGAGTGAAATTGAGAACAAAAAAAAACAAATTGAAGATTTGATCAGTAGGTTGAGTGATCCAAATGGTTCAAATGCAGAAAGAATGACCCTAGCAAATTCATTGAAAGATATGTTAAAAAATGTAGATTCAATCAGCAAACAAATAACTGGATGGCGAGATAGGAGGCAGGCAGCTAGGGATTATTATGCAAATAAACTATCATACAAAGATGTAAAGCATTTAAAAATTATAAAAGGTGATTTGTGCTCATTATTCATCGACCCACGCACAAATCAAAATCTTACCCTCAATGCGAAGAGGTTTCCTGTCCATTGGTGCCACCACCAATAGATTAGGGACGAGTTTTATGATAGGTGGTACATGGTCTTCGATTACCCACTGTGCAACAATTGCGAGGTCCCATAATATTTCCTTAGGAAACTATACATTGAGTTCATATTGAAAAAAATCCCAAATTATTTTGATATGAGGGACTTCTAGGGGAGAGGTGGGGGTCAGCTCAAGATAGAACCAGTGCACAACCAGATCCTATGCAGCAAGGTAGACGAGCTCTCACTAGGCCACCTCATGAGCACATTGTTATGCCTTACATCGCGAAGGAAAGTACTGACGTAGAGACATTGCAGGCAATCAACACTTTGACTCAAAGTGTCATCCATCATACTAGCCCTATTCTACAGTGCCATCCAGGGGAGTCTTCGAGTGGTGGCCATCAAACACATGTGTGTGAATCTTGTGGGGCTACTTGTTCATATGACCCCACCGACACTCAGGAGACTAGTACGTAGGATCCGTCTATAGCTATGGAGATGGAGATAGTAGCTGAAATTTTGCATGAGGAATATGGCATTGATAGTTAGGTAAAAGTTAGTGCATGTTCATTGAATTGAATTTATTAAATTTTGATATTGAAATGCAAGGTTAACTAAAAATGTTTTATGATTTTAATAAAATTGCAGGGTCACAGTGTTGAGACTAGATACACCAGCCCCCCACCAACTTATTTCTGCATTACACCTATCGCTGGGGTATGTAACTAGTAAACAATTATAAATTTATTGCATGTTAATAGCATTGTTTTATGAATGGTAATTTAATATGTGATTTTGGATGTTGAATAGACTAATATTGGAGGTTTTGATGGAACACTTCCTAGTGGTGGTGGATTTACTCAAACCTACATGGAGGGAATAGAATAAAGAGTTTAATTGATGAATCAAGTACTTAATATATTTGTGTAGTTTATATGCACATCGTTGATTACGTTGAATAATTTGTTGTTTTATTTTTAGATGATGCAAGTTGAAACACCTACGAATGTGATGAGGGCAATGGATATTGGTGTGTCATCTTCTATACAATCCTCAATGGCTCTGATAAGAGAGGTATGATACAAATTAGTAAATTTCAATTTACATTTGTTGTTATAGATGTTAGCTAGTGATAAATAAAACCATTATTGATTCACGTAGTTTAATATCTATTTGTATGGTTTATACAAGGCTTGAGCATGCCTAAGCATGGTCATGAGAATATTTCCCCCATGGAGAGAGATCATGAGATGGCGGTAAGTGATTATTTTGTCAAATATATCATTTTTTATAATGTAATTTCTATATATTCATGTCTTTAATTCTTATTGTAATAGTTAAAACTTCACCATGAACTAAACACTAGGAGGAGCAGTAGGAGCACTCCTGGAGTGCAGCAAAAATGAGTGATAGACCTATCACCATCCGATCGAAAAGGAAAGGGAAAGAATTTATTTCCAGGGCATATAGAGCAATGACTTTTGATTCTAGAGCCCTTTGTTGTATGCCTACATGGCAGTTTTGTACATATTTTTATTGGACATATTTGACATTGTATGCCTATATGGCTATTTTGTACATATATTTCATACTTATACCGACATATATTGATGTATGCCTACATGGCTATTTGGTTAATAAAAATAAATTTTTATCGATGACTGTCCATATTTGCATTCTAAATTGATGGTTCAATAGATATGAGTTGCATGTATTCAAGTGTATACTTTACAACTTACGTGTATATTTTGTGACTTATGTGCGTTCAAATGTATACTTTGTGGATTACGTGTTTTCATGCGTATACCTCGTATTTGTGCATAAAATTTGTATTAATTTGTGTATACTATGTAATTTTGTGTATATTTTTTGAGGCTTATGTGTTTTTGAGTACTTTTGCTTCCCTTATTGACATGTACATGCTTGAATTATTCATGTGTATAATTATTAATTCGTTAGCCCTAGCATTGATCATTGTTGTCCTTCATTATTTGTCTTGAATATTAATTGATTGATGCTAAACAACTTTATCTAAAATAAAATAAAATATTTACAATTGGAATTCCATGAAATGGTTCATAAAAAGATTCCAATATGTTCATTATCTAAAAGCTAGAGGTCGTACCAAGTACGAGATCATCAAGTTTGTATCAAAAATCTAAAAAACAAAGAACAATGTGAATAATTCTTATTAGATCTTCTCCAAAATTTCATCAACAACCTCCATTCGAGCCTCTCAAGGATTTACATAGTGTTTTACACCCTTCTCTAACTGATCCATGCCCTCAACTAACTAAAAACCAACTTTAAAAACAAGTAACCATTGCATTTCAATTTTTTTGCTTTAAGAACCTTACAAATTTGCAACTTTAGACTCCTCCAACCTAATGAGTACATCTAATGACCTCTAAACCCACACAAATGGCATACAAATAACCTTATTACATCGACAAAACTCCATTCTTTCACAATCATATACAAATTCACAAATTTTCCTTCAAAGGCTATAAACACAACTTCTAATGCAAGATTAAAATTTTCACATTTTTTTATCACTAGAACCAAAAGTCACCCTAAAACATACCTAATGGTCTTAATTGACCTTATTCAAGACAAAGCATGCTCAAAATACCCACAACAACCTATTGACCAACTTATTCACCATTAGATAATCACTAAAACCACTGAACTAGACCTTCTTTATCAAATGGAGGAGCGAGGTGCTCTGCACCAATGATCATACATTTTTTGTGTGGAATACTCAAACTTCTCAACCATCGTTTGTATGTTTCTTTTTTCCAGTGTTTTGCATGCCATCATAAGGGATCAAGCCAGTTGAACGCAAGCCGGATAAATTCCACATGTTTGGGTGTGAAAGAGGACCATGCCTAGCGTAAACCTACCTATTGGAATGTGTTGGAGTAGTTATTTTGGTCACATGAATTGTAAAATGAAAGTTGCACCACTTTCCAACTTTGCACAACTTGAATTTGATACTTTTTCCATCAAGTGAAAATCCATCGTCACGGGAAAACCACTCCAAGATAGCCAAAACTAAGAGAGGTTTTTGTAGAGAGGCCCAATGTGATCCTATAGGATCAGATGAGAATTTTCTAAGCATCATGGTATCCGAGTAATAGCATGTTGAAGTTTGCATCCATTTTGCACTTTGGACCCTTAAGGGATTGATCTGGTGGAACGTAGCTTAGAGTGATTCTATGTGTTTTAGTGTGAAAGAGGACCATGCCTAGTGTAAAAATACCTATTCAGATGTGTTGGAACAATCCGCTTGGTTACACGAGTTGCAGAGCAAAAGTTGCACCACTTTGCAACTTTGCATAACTTGAATTTGACACTTTTTCCATCAAGTGAAAATCCACCGCCACGGAAAAACCACTCTAAGATAGCCAAAACAAAGAGAGGTTTTTGTAGACGAGTGCAAAAAAATTATGTGGAATTAGATGAGAAGTTTCTAAGTGTCACGGTATCTGAGTAATAGCATGCTGACGTTTGCAGCCATTTTTCACTTTGGACCCTTAAGGGATCAATCCAGTGGAACATAGCTCAAAGCGATTCCACATGTTTTAGTGTGAAAGAGGACCATGCCTAGTGTAAGAATACCTATTCAGATGTGTTGGAATAGTCTGCTTGGTCACACGACTTGCAGAGAGAAATTTGCACCACTTTGCAACTTTGCACTGCTTGCATTTGACGCTTTTTCCATCAAGTGAAAATCCGCCGCCACAAGTAAACCACTCCAAGATAGCCAAAATTGAGAGAGCTTTTTGTAGAGGGGCCCAATTTAATCTTGTAAGATTAGATGAGAAGTTTCTAAGTGTCATGGTATCCAAATAATAGCTTGTTGAAGTTTGCAATCATTTTTCACTTTGGACCCTTAAGGGATCAATCCGATGGAACGTAGCTTAAAGTGATTCCACATGTTTCAGTGTGAAACAAGACCATGCTTAGCATAAAAATACCAATTTGGATGCGTTGGATCAGTTAGTTTGGTCACATGAGTTGCAGAGCGAAAGTTGCACTAGTTTGCAACTTTGCACAACTTGAATTTGACACTTTTTCCATCAAGTGAAAATCTGCCGCCATGGGAAAACCACTACGAGATAGCCAAAACTGAGAGAGGTTTTCATAGAGGGGATCAGAGGAAAATTTTCTAAGAATCATGATAATTGAGAAATAGCATGCTGAAGTTTACAGCCATTTTGCACTTTGGACCCTTAAGGGATCGATCCGGTGGAACATAGCTCAGAGCGATTCCATGTGTTTCGATGTGAAAGAGGACCATGCCTAGTGTAAACATACCTATTTGGATGCATTGGAATAGTATGCTTGGTCACACGAGTTGCAGAGCAAAAGTTGCACCACTTTGCAACTTTGCACAGCTTGAATTTGACACATTTTCCATCAAGTGAAAATCCGCCGCCACAGGAAAACCACTCCAAGATAGCTGAAACTGAGAGAGGTTTTTGTAGAGGGACTCAATGTGATACTATAGGATTAGACGAGAAGTTTCTAAACATCATGGTATCTGAGTAATAGCATGTTGAATTTTGTAACCATTTTGCAATTTGGACCCTTCAGGGATCGATCCGATGGAACGTAGCTCAGAGAGATTCCACATGTTTCGGTGTGAAACAAGACCATTCCTAGCATAAAAATACCTATTCAAACACATTGGGAGAGTTAGTTTGGTCACATGAGTTGCAAAGAAAAAGTTGCACCACTTTGCAACTTTGCACAACTTGAATTTGACAGTTTTTCCATCAAGTGAAAATCTGCCACCACGGGAAAACCACTCTGAGATAGCCAATTCCAAGAGAGGTTTTTGTAGAGGGGCCCAATGTGATCCTGTAGGATCAAAAAAAAAGTTTCTAAGAATCACGGTATCCAAGTAATATCATGCTAAATTTTGCAACCATTTTGCACTTTGGACCCTTAAGGGATCGATTCGGTGGAACATAGCTCAGAGCGATTCCACGTGTTTCAGTGTGAAAGAGAACCATGCATAGCATAAAAATACCTATTTGGATGCATTGGAACAGTCCGTTTGGTCACATGAAGTGCAGAGTGAAAGTTGTACCACTTTGCAACTTTGCACAACTTGAATTTGACACTTTTTCCATCAAGTGAAAATCCGCCGCCACAGGAAAACCACTCCAAGATAGCCGAAACCGAGAGAGGTTTTTGTAGAGGGGCCCAACGTGACCCTATAGGATCAAATGATAAATTTTTAAGGATCATGACATCTGAGTAATAGCATGATGAAGTTTGAAGCCATTTTGCACTTTACACCCTTAAGGGATCAATCCGGTGGAACATAGCTCGGAGCGATTCTGCATGTTTTGGTGTGAAAGAGGACCATTCCTAATATAAAAATACCTATTTTGACATGTTGGAACAATCCACTTGGTCACACAAGTTGCAGAATGAAAGTTGCACCACTTTGCAACTTTGCATTGCTTGCATTTGATGTTTTTTCCATCAAGTGAAAATCTGTCGCCACAGGAAAACCACTCTGAAATAGCCAAAACCGAGAGAGGTTTTTGTAGACGGGCCCAACATGATCTTGTAGGATCATATGAGAAGTTTCTAAGCATCATGATATTTGAGTAATAGCATGCTGAAGTTTGCACCCATTTTGCACTTTGGACCCTTAAGGGATCGATCTGGTGGAACATAGCTCGAAGCGATTCTATGTGTTTCGGTGTAAAAGAGGACCATGCCTAGCATAAAAATACCTATTCATACATGTTGGAGTAGTTATTTTGGTCACACGAGTTGCAGAGTGAAATTTGCACCACTTTGCAACTTTGCACAGCTTGAATTTGACACTTTTTCCATCAAGTGAAAATCCGCCGCCATGAGAAAACCACTCTGAGATAGCCAATACTGAGAGAGGTTTCTCGAGAGGGGCCCAACACAATCTTGTTGGATCAGATGAGAAATTTCTAAGTGAAATGAAATAATTTTTATGGGGTTTGTGTTGCTGCCCCTATAGATTTTGATGGAAAAGGACATTAAAAATGAGGTTTCACTCTAGGGTTTCATAAAATATTGCATGTAGAGGTTGGGTGATTGTATTTGAGTTTGTGCAGGTGATTTTAAGAAGGTCTGAGGTTGTGGTAGGTTATGGTAAGGTGTGGAACCATTCCTTTCAATAAACCCTCCTTATACTAGCATAAAATAAGGGTTTTGGTTTGGCATGGTGGAGTGAGTTTGTCCTGAGACAAATTGCGGATCTAAGGGTTTGGATACATGATAATTGCTGCCTCAACAAGTTAAGGGGGTTTTTGAATTTTTAAAGGTATGCTCCTTTGTTTCTTCAATTCCCCTACACAAATAAACACACACACACCTAAAACATCCTAATTTGACCTTACATGCTTTATATCACTTCTCTAATCACCTAATGACCTCTTTGAGACTTTGAATACATTACATATGACCTTTTTCAAATTGTTTACATTTCAAAATTCAAATTTTGCAAATTTTCCTATTGAAGGCATTTATAGAACAAGGTGCTACTGCACCAAACATGAACTCCACTATTACAATATTTGAGTAAATCTCATTATGTAAGTAAATCTTATTACAATGCCTTAGGTACTTCATTCTCATAGATCTTTTACAATGTCACTCATACATTCAAGATTGTCTTTAAATGTCTACATTAGAGGTGCTCATTATGAGGTTAACTTCAATTGAGTAACTTTAGATTCCTTCGCTAAGCTTCACGCGCTCTTTTATAATGGCTTGAAATCAAAATTGAGATTTGTAAAGATCATCAAAATAAGGATGTTGCATTGCTTTTTCGGTTGAGATTCTCTTTGATGGCTCATAAATCAGCATTTTCTGCAATGAGAGATCAATCAATTTTTAGTAGTTTACTTACAAATACACAAGGTAAAAGAGAAAAAGAAAGAGCATCCAAAATGGAAATGAAATAAAAATAGATGCAAGTCACTTATAGATAGGCATGTAGGTCTCACAAATTAGTCACTCCTGGTCATACATCTTCAGTAGGAATTCCAACATACCTATTGCACACAACACCTCTCATGAATAGAGTAAGTTGAAATTTTAAATGCTCTTATAATTTCTACATCATAGCTGCTCATGATAAGGTTAACTTCAAATGAATAACTTGAAATTCCCTCACCAAGGTTTGCACACACTTTTCTAATGGCTTAAAATAATGATTGATATTTGTCAAGATCATCAAAATAAGGATGTTGCATTTCTTTTCTAGCTAACATTCTCTTAGATGGGTCATATATCTGCATTTTTTGCAAGGGGACACCAATCACTGTTTAGTATGTTACTTAAAAATATGCAAAGTAAAAGAAGATAGTAGCATTGGCATCAAACAAATTAATGTGCATACAAGTATAAATTAATAAGAACCAATGTGCATGTAATTACAAATTAATCCAACGAACCATTCGGGTCTGCTCTACTCTTTATTGTGTCAAGTATTACTTCATGGTTAGACTCATGAACCTTCCACAAGGTCTTCTTCAAAGTTCTACCCCCATATTTGGTCAAAAAAACATTGGATGCCATGACAAGGTTCTAGTAATGATGAATCTTACGATGCATGTCAAAGTCCTGAAATAGCCAATGTTTAACACTCAAATGTGGGTACCTTCTAAGCCATGTTCCAGTAACCACAACTGAGCCTGTAGGGTATTCGATTTTTTCTCCATCTATAAATAGGGCCTCCAATTTCTTTTTGGCCTCAACACAATGACACAAGTAATAGTTTTTTCCCTCTTCATTGTCTTCATCTACAATAACTGCATAAATATTCCCTGCATTGATATGTGCAAAAAATATCTTGAAATTTGTCAACATTATGAATATAGTACAAAGTAAGATAACGATATGGAATTTCAACAAATAAGCAAGTAGATATATCACCTGGTTGAACTAGATCTAATACATGGTCAAAGTCGACCGATGATTCCATTTGTGTCAGTTCCAATGTCATTGGAGGGTGATACATGTGAAGTGGGCTAAGATAACTTGTCAACCCACTCCCCTGACTCACAATCATTCTAGGCTTGCATTGTACATGAATAACAAAAGCATGCCATCTTTCATGTATTGATACTCCATGAACCTTCATTTGAGCTAAGGAAAGAGTGTACCTCACTTGATCTTGTTAGTGTACAACAGTACTCATATGGTGCAATGTTAGTATCATCCATCAACAAAAAAATTTACAAACTAAAGACGTGCCTTCATTACCTAGACCCATCGAAGCATTACACCACTCGATAATTGATTTTGCATATGTCAACTTTGCACTATCTTTATACTTTAACTCTTCTCATGCTAATGCTCTTTTCATGCATGCTCCTACACCATCATGCTCCACCTTTCCATGTCTGGCCTCCCAAAAGTTTGAAATATGTTGAACACCTATAATTACATGCATCCTACACAACCAGTAGAACATGCGTGAGTTCTTGAACTATGTTGCATAGTTATCAGACCATATTATATGTCGGTCATATTTTATGCACCTCTGAGCCAAACCACTATAGAACATCTAGAAGAAACCTTGCACGAACTCTATATAATGTGTGCAATCATCACTAATGTAAAAGTGGTACTCCCTCAATACCTTCCTTTGGTCATTTGTACTATCAGATGCATGAATGAATGCTATGTGCACAAATATCGAAACCTGTGTGGAGTTGTAATACTATGACTGCACCTCATGTTGTGGTTGTAGAGTGTAGTTGTCTACAAAGTTAGCCACTAATACTATATTTCCAACTAGAAAGGTGTCCCTACATAGCTTGAATTGCGTGTCCAACCATCGGGCTCTATGGGTATGCATTGCATACTCAGACAGTATATTGTCACAAAACATGGACATAAACTGGTACACTGGAATCTTCTCAATAACCAAATCACACCTTTTTTCTTGAGACCCATCTTTTGTAGCATATGCCACTATTTTATACCTCCCAAACTCTACTAGTTTTTGTCCCAACTCATCTGTACTTTCCATATGTTGACATCCTAGCATATGCTGGAAGCCACCGTAACGCTCGCATGAACCATCCAAGCATGCTATCCTGTAGAATATCTGGCCATCCTCTATTTCACATAAATCTTTTGATAACTCTGTTGAATATTTTGGTGGGGCTTCTATGCCACAATCCTACAAAACATCATTATTATGCAAATATACACATATAGAATGATAAACATCATAATGGTTAGAAAATTCAATATGTAGTCTACAAAAAAAATTAGTGCGTGTGTGATTTATCTTGACATAAAAAGGTTTAAGAATTTCAAAAAATCTTTGAGAAATACTAATTTGAGCATAATCATTTTCAAATTTTTGAAAAAATTGGGTTTGAGTCATATCCAAAAAATGCTTTGGATATGGCTCACGATTTCGACTACCGATTCTCCTTCTTACTACATCCCTTTGATTCGGAGATGGCCTTGTGTTATTCTTCCAATACTTTTCAATTAGTGTTCTCAAGGCTTCGACAACTTCTTTATCTTTACATGACAGTCTCCCCAAGAATTCCCATAATTCATTTGAATCATTTCCCTTAATTATTTGTTGCCTTTGAATGGCTCTTGATAAAGTTTTTCTACTAATTCCCATGTGTTCACTCATCTTTTTAATGAGATGAGATATCTTTGTTTGATAGCTTACCAAAGTTGATGTAATGACACGTTGAGTTACATTACTATCCTTTGAGTGTGAGGTCTTACCCACACTCTCATAAGCATCCATTAGATTCTTCACAATAGTGTCTTCACTCGATGCATTAGATGTTTTCAACCCAAGAGTCTTCATGATGTTCCTATACTTTACACCCCGCATCATTTCAACAAATAGTTGACATCTTGTAGTCTCATTTATTCTTTCAAAGAATTGTTCCCAAATCTTATCAGCATATCTTCTATAAGCACGTGTTGAAATATTACCTTCCATGTGCTACAAAATCTCATCATCAATATTAATCAAATACTTTGGCTTTCTACACAAAATTCTAGGTGGTGTTCTCCTAGGTACATACATCTCAACATTAGGAATTTCATCAATATTTAATTGAGGTAGGATAGGGTGCGTACCTTTGATCGAGGGTGGAGAAGAAGACATACCTTGAGGTTCACATGGGCATGATGGCATACCTTCTTCATCAAATCCGAGTGATGATGTACTCTCAACTTGAGATGTCTTCGATGGTGTCCCTCCATATTCACTTGCAGTAGATGGTGTTCATCCATATTCAATTTTGCTAGATGGTGTCCCTCCATATTCAGTTGTGTTTAATGGTGTCCCTTCAAATTCATTTATCGTAGAGGATGTGTCTCCAACTACGGTATCTGAATTTGTCTTACGGCGATGCTTTTGCATTCTTTCCTTTTGTGCTGCTAATTCTCATTCTTTTTTTGATGGTTGAGGTTCCTCTTCAATTGGCTTGTTTTCATCAATCGCTTCCAATTTCTTCTTTTCACAATATGCCACCACCCGAACTCTCTCCTTTTCTTTGAAGGTTTCATTCTCTTCATCTGTTAGTTTCCTCTTTGTCTTTTTCTTCAGCATGGCGGATAATTTTCTCTGTACCATGGTAATGAGATAAATATTAGTTCCTAAAAAATGTATTCATTCAAGTTAATTGAAAAATATATGTCATTCAAGGCTTCATTTAAATAATACTTACAATCATCTTGTAGAAAAGTTAACCTAGCATAGAAAAATGTGACATGATTATTTTCAATCTAGAATGCCTTAAAGAAAAGTGGTAACGTGGGATGCCATGATTGCAAGATAGGCTCAAAATGGAAGTATGGACATTTGCAAAAAAATGCATTTTTTGGCAAAGTTGTGAAGAGATAAGTTAGTTAAGAAGTTAAAAAAATATTTATATATGTTGGGGGAGTTGAGTTTGAAGGGAAATAATATAAATATCATGTAAGTTACAATCATAATGAGTGTAATGGCATTGTGAGTGTTTGATAAGTTTGTGGTGCAGGAGCACCTTGACAATCTATGCTTCCATTTTGAAATTTGATTCAATTTTGGGTATCTCCATGTTGTAAGAGGGTCATTAAAGACTTTTTCCATGTATGGGAATCATTAGTAGTTTTAATGTTTAAGTCCTATGTGTAATTCATAAAGTTGTCAGTATTTGCAAAAGTTGCACAAATACAAAATTCTGAAAAGTTACAAAAATTGTGAAATAGGGAAGGTGAAAAGTCATATGGGCTTATTTTCGCTTGGAGGCACTTCTAGACTGTTGTCTTGCACTTCCATTTACAATTTATATAATCTAAGTCAATCACCTTTATTTCATCCCTAATACAACTTCTAGACTCTTGTCTTTCACTCACCCAAAGACCTTAAGATATATTGTCACCAAAGTATATTTCGAAACATGGTTGTAGGTGCCCCTGCACCACGGGTTTCGAATACTGCAAGGGGAAGCATGCTCAAAGGATGAACTTTTGTGAGATATTTGGAATGTGAATTTGGTTTATTTCAATCAATAACATGCTGATTATAGTGTCTTGGATGTTTGGATAAAGGTTGGTAGTTACCTTCCATGATTTGTTGTTATTTTAAAATGTAAGTTGCAGTATTGAGTTCTTGAATTAGTGAATCATGAATGAATTGAATGGTTCTAAATTTCTAATAAGCTTTATGCTATGTTACAATCAATTTTATGATGGTTAATCTATTTTTTGAGTCTGATAAAGAGTTGAAACCAAGTTCTATTGTTTTGTGGAAATATGAAATCAAGTGAAATTGAAGGATTTTGATGAAAAGATGATTGAGTTTTGTTCATTGATCTTCTTCAATTTAAGTTAGGTTAAAAAGTACCCTTGATGATTTGTGGATCTTGGTAGATGCTTTGCATCAAGTTTAAAATGGTAATTGTCAAGTGTATATAATTGTGTAATTTAAAATGTGCATTGACAACATAAGGTTATAATGACAAACAAAAATGAAAGCAAGCCATAATAGAATGAAAGAAAATCTGTAAATACTTCACATACCTAAAAATATAGACTTTCAAATGGAGGAGTTCAACTCAATTATGTAGGCTTAGCTTCTTATTTATTTAAACTCCACAACAATTTGACTTGTTCAAAAGCTTGTTCCCCTCCAAACTTAAATTGTATATCAGTTTTCAATGGAATTCAAACTTCAATTGATATTATATGTCTTTCAACATGGAAACTCTTCTATTTCATGCAAAGGTGGTAGAAAGATTATGGAAAAGGTGATGGAATGTGAAAAACATGCTTGCACACTTCACAACATCATCAAAAAGCTACTTTTTGCCAGAGAACACACAGAACCAGGAGAATATGTAGACTGTGGGCCTTGACATCATGGGTATATTGAGGTTTTTTACCATTTTTAGTGGAATAAAAAATGTGCACGTTATTTCTTCCTAAAACGTTAACATCTCTAATTCTTCAAAACGCGCACATGTTATATGAAATATGGTTTTCTTAATATATTTATTTTGTCCCTCTTTGTCTATACCCTCTATCCTAATTCTATATCTCTCCCCTGCACCCTTATAGTAGAGGAGATAGAGGTGAGTGTGTGTGAGAGAGAGAGGGAGAGTGGGAGAGAAAGAGAGAGTGGGAGAGAAAGAGGGAGAGAGGAAGGGTAGGAGGGAGGGAGGGAGAGGGAGGGAGGGAGGAAGGGAGGGAGAGGGAGAGAGGAGAGGGGAGA
>CM021102.1:454407317-454447318 GCA_007115665.2 Sequoiadendron giganteum
GGACCCTACACCTAATCCTTCAATCATATACCCTCAAACCTATACCCTAAACCCTCTACCCTCAACCAAGTAAACCATTAACCCTAAACCCTTAACCCTAAACCCTTCAACCCTAAACCCTTCAACCTTCTACCCTATACCCTCAACCAAATACCCTCTACCATCGACCCTATTCCCTCAACCCTCAAACCTTAAACCCTAATACCCTAGAAACCATCAACCCTATAGGTCCTCCACCCTAATCCCTCAACCCTATACCCTCAACCCCTATCATTTTCTCTCTATCTATACATACCACCTCTCCCTCCCTCCCTCCCTCCTACCCTCTCTAATTGTCTCTATCTACCGTCTCCCTCTTTCTATGTACCTCTCATTCAATCAATCCCTACCACCCTCTCTCGCTCCCTCTATCCATCTCTCTCTATGTCCCTCCCACTCTATCCCACTCTCTCCCACTCCCTCTCTCTCCCTCTCTCTCTCATGTCTCTCCCTCCCACCCCCCTCTCTCTCAGGTCTCTCCCTCTGGCAACCTACCTAGGTAACTCTCTCTTGTCTCTCTCCCCTCTCTCTATCTATCCCTTCCACCCTACCTAGATAAGTCCCTCTCACTCCACCCCCCTCTTTCTCTACCTCTATCAGGTCACTCCCTCCCACACCCTCTCCCTCTCTCAGGTCTCTCACTCTCACTCCCTCTCTCTCCCACTCCCTCTCTCTCTCACACTCCCTCTCTTTCACACTCCCTCTCACTACTATCTCTCAAGTCTCTCCCTCTCACCCCCCTCACACTCTCAAGTCTCTCCCTTTGGCACCCTACCTACATAACTCTCTCTTTCTCTCTGTCTCTCTCTCCCCTCTCTCTCTCCCTCTCTCTCAATTCTCTCTCTCCCACCCCCCCTCTCTCTCTCCCTCCCTCTATCCCTCCCACCCTACCTAGCTAAGTCCCTCTCACTCCAACACCTTCTCTCCATCTCTCCAAACTCTCTCTCTCTCTAAATTCTCCCTCCCTCTAAAGAAATATGTAAATACATACATACAAGAATAATACATACATACATATAATCCTACATCCATACAAGCATACATAAATACATACATGTGTAGATACAATCTTACATACATACATACAGGCATACACACATACATACAAGCATGCATACATGACATACAAGCATACATGTAAATAAAAACATATAAATATATCAAAATACATTCAATATATTGGAATTTAACATAAAGGAGGACATAACACGAGCACATTATAACATGCTCGCATTATGTCTTAGTTGACATGTTTCCCGTAGAAGCAAAAACAATGTCAACTGAAATATAACGCGAGCGCGTTATAAGGCGCTCGTGTTATATCTTCCTTTGGGAATTCCTAAGCCTTAGGCTTGGTATTTTCCTTGGAATACCAACCCAAAGGCTTGGAAAGGATTCCCAATGACCAAAGACGTGTTTTTAAAAAATCTACCATATTTCACATAACCGAGTTCGTGCTCATCATCATGATTGCACGTGGTTCAATATCAAAAAAATCGAACACATGGGTAATGTTGAGTTCTCTCTTAGCTATCCAACGATGTAATTTTTTTCACTTTCTGAAAATGTTAAGCCTTTCATCCATAATTTATTTTATTTGTATGTCATTTTTTTGCCAAAAAGTAGTTTTTGGTATTTTTTTCATTATAAATTAGCCGTTCATCAAATTTTCAAATAAATTACATTTTTAGAAACAAGAATTCATTCTACAAATTTAAAAAAAGAAAAAAAAAATTCAATTAGTTTCCAAAATTTGTAGGGGTAGCACGGCCAAAATTCGGTTTTTTAGGAAATGTCCACTTCAAAAATTATTAAAAAATCAAATATTCATTAAAAAATTATCAGAAAAATCATGCATGAACTACATACTGCTAGCTAACTTCTGATCATTGTTATTTTAAAAATACTAAAAAAAAAGTTCACCGTACGAGGGTCGTACAAGAGTTGCTATGTTATGTTTTTCTGACAAAAATAACAACAATTTGTGTACATTCATCTTTTGAACCCCTTAATATCAACCATTTTTAAAATAAATTAGTAGTTTAGAAAGTAGATTCAGGGCACTTCGATCCTTGTTTTCGTTCCATCTCAAAAAATTTAGTGTAACTATCCTCAATTTCACGTCCAAGGTCAGTATTTCTTGATTTCAGAAAAAAAGTTGTCCACTTAAGTCCCCTTTTTGGGAACCATCTTGGTGCACTTACCCATGTATTGACTAAAGAGGTTCTTCCTACTCATGAGAAGTTGAGGAAGGAACATGTGCAATATGTGGAATGGTCAAATCACAATGAAAAAGTGGATTAACTCGAAAGGTTTTGTATTGCATATGAATTTATGCAAGAAAAGAAAGAGAGAGATGATGTTATAAGTGGAGTTGAACAAATGAAGCCAAGCATTATTGAAGTTAGCAATTCCATGGAACAAATACAATTGGAAATGGATGATAAGGAAAAGGAAAAAATAGATCTAAGTGAAAAAAAAAAAAGAATCATTTGGGTGGAGGCATGAAAATCTTATCTAAAAAGGCAGACAAGTTTTGTAATGATCTTGTCAAATGAAATATTTGCATACTCTAATGATAAAGACTCCAAAAAATAACGTAAAATTATATGCAAAGGAACATAAAAGCATTCAAGAAATTTCAAACTCTATCCAAGAAAGGGATGTTATCCCAAGGGTTGATAAGGGAGTAGCTTATTTGAAGCTTGAAGTAAAATATATGAAAAGTAAGTTAGAAGATCATGAAAAGGAATAGCATGGGGTGTTAAGAGGTAAGAGTGATGGTGTTGAGGAAAAACATACCAATGTTCAATTTGTAGATGCAAAAGCAATAGTTGGAAGTGTTGAAAGTGGAGAAAAACAATCGAAGACTAAAATTAACCAATTAGGAAAGGAATCAAAAGACAATAAGAAGTTTTCATGGTCAAAAGAAGAGGAGCTTAATGTTGTTCGGAGAGAGTTGCAATATAATTTAGACAAGAATTTAAGAAAATGAAGACAACAATGGAAGGTTTTTTCCAGGAAGAAGGGTGCACAGAGATATTATAAAATGAATGTTTCCAACAATTTGATGGAGTTCCCAAGTTGAAAGATGATATCAGGCTCCTCGAGGCTCTATTAGGAAATGTTCAGTTTACCTATAATGGTCATGCACAACATTTTGATAGGTCAAAATTCAAAGGTGTTGTTGCACAACTTATAAAAGTTAAAGATGACACAATAATAGTTGCATTGGAGTTTGGTGGAAGAGTGAAGTTGTGTAATGCAGTAGTGGATACAAAAGAAACAAGAAAGATACTAATTCAAATAGGACATCTACAAAAAAGAGTAACGATTACCTTTTAAAAAAAATCCAAGCCCATAACATTTCGTCAACAACTCAACAATAAATAGCCAAATTGGTGAGCATTGGAAACACAAGGATAGTATTATCTCTTGTTGCATATGAAGATGAAATTGAATAATCTATGCAATTTGTATTTTGTAGTGCATTTTTTGCAGAAATTTAGATGTTGCAAAGGAGATTCCCTATCATAGATATATGTGATCCCTAACTGTAACTCTTGAAGGGGACATTTTTCAGCCAAATGGTCTTCTTACTAGTAGAAGTCATATGTGAGGAGGTGAATTGTTGAGGGGGCTTCATGCATTGTTTGAGGAAGAGTCTTAGCATGTTATTTGTCAAAACATGCTAGCAAGAATTGAAGTAGAAATTACAACATGTTTTTCATTGGAAAAGAGGCTTTCACATTTGAAATATTTCCTACACCTGAAGTCTTATGATCTTTCTCTTTTTGAAACTAGTTATCACAAAAATGAGCACCATACATTGAATGAATTGGTTGATAGATAGAGTGGAAAAAAGGCTAGAAATGTGCAATCTTGAAGCATTAACAAAAGATGAACATCACAATACATGTGTTCCTCAACTTGTTGTCCTTCAAAAGACAATGCAAGATTACAGTTTTATTTTAAATATTAATATTTTCAAAATGTTCGAATTAACATATGAAAGGTAATGCTTTACATAAGAATAAGAGAGTACTAGCTTGGATTTTCTACCATGGCCCTTGTACTGGGAGAAGGGAGAATTTTGTCAACTTCCATTGTATTGAATAAATGAGGAGATGTTTGGAATCTCTATAGGTTTCATAAAATAATCTACTGACATCCCACACTCTATTTTCCAACTTGCAATTATTCAGTGCATTTTTTTTACCATCATATGGGGTGATCCGACAATGTTGGTTTACAATTTTTGGGAGATTCTAATTTTTACTGAAATCACATATTTTATAAAATATAATGATTTAAGCCTTTAAAAGCTTCATTTTAAGGATTCCAATTGAAGAGGGGTTGATCAAACCACCTTAGATCAAACCCCCTTGGATAGAACCCCGCTAGTATTAAACCATACCTATAACAGAGTCTCTTTTACACCTATCAAAATGTTGATAAAAAACCACTTTTGATTTACCTTTTGGGGGATCAAATGAATTCATTTAAAATTTGTTTTTTGTGAGTATGTAGTCCTTATTATAGGCTTCCCAAAAAGTATAATTTTAAATAAATTTAATTTTAATATTATATTTATTTTTTATTTCTTGTGAATGTAGGTTTTTCACCAAAAATCAAGCTCTTTGTTCTACACATGTGGAAAAATAGTAGATTATCAAATTTTTTTTTTTAAAAATATCAATGCACTAGATATTGAAATCCTTGATCCAACAAAATAAATTTGAATTTCAATACATACAAAAATAGTTATGTTGTATATAGTCCTCCTATGTCTAAATTGTAATTGGTTTCACTTCGCAACTTGATTAAGGAAAAAATATTCAATAAAACACTATCAAACCAAATGAAAGAACTAGATATCATAGTTGGGTATGAGCAGGATCATGATGGGCCAAAAAGTGGCGATATGCAAGTGATATGATGGCCCATATGGATAATGACTTTTTCTTACCCAAAATTGATGAAATGAAAAGGGGTTTTAAAGGAGATTCTCAACTTTCCACCAATATAAATTATGCTTTACTTTGAATTTAATAAATTATTATTATTCATTTTCTATTTGAATTATGACTAAAGTCTTGATTGATAGGCTGATTGAAAAACATCTATAGCTTTCAAATGGTATCACATTTTTTGAATCTGAAATATGCATCACATTCTATGCTTCGCATACTATAGGATTAAAAAAAATGAATTTCATGAAGTTTTGACCAAGTTAAGGTGGTCAAACATATGAGTTTTTATATTTTTTAAAAGTTGTAATAAAAAAATCATTATTAATTATTTACTTGGAAAAAAATTACAAAAAAATATGCATCACATCAGGACATGAGTCCTCTACTTATATCTAAAATCTTATTAAAAAATATTATCATTTTATTGTGGTTAGGGTGGTCAGACAGACACCTACTTCTTATTTTTTCACCTAAAATTTAAGTACTACTGCATTGAAATTTAAAATTTTCACCAAATAGATTTAAAAATAAAATAAACCAAGTAGTTTAGAAACTATATTCAATTTGCTATAGATTCTATTCTTAAATATTTTTGAAATAATATAGATAAAATTCAAATTTTTATGTCAAGTTGCCTAACTTTGATTTTTTGAATTTTCATCGCCACTTAAGGGCCTGTTTTTTCCATGATGATCTTGCACATACCCAGTTACAAATCTAAATTTGAAAAAAATAGAATTTTATCCTTGATGGGAAAAAAGTTATGTTGTATACCATGAGCATCACTCCTTAAAAAGGGTGTTTGTTGAAAAAAACTAGTTTTCAAAGGAGATGGAAAAAGAAGTGCAATTTGATTCCAAATTTTTTGAAAAAAATATATTTAAAATCTTTAGAAAAAATGTCACAAATCACTACTTTGCATTTTCTTCAAATTCCTCATGGTTTAGCCGCTATAGGTGCCCGAAAGTGAAGATTTAGTTAGAAAAAATCGGTTCAGTGTTTAGTTTAGCCAAAAATTGTAAACCAGTATTGTGGGATCACCCTATGATGAAATTGAAACCCAAAATTTAGTCCACCCAAGAGTTTTTATAAAAAAATTAGGTGTCTTTCATTAAATTCTTAATGTCCAAATAACACAACATTTTCATTACAACCATACTCTCTATGTATAATTAGATGGAAAACACTATGTTCTATACAACCTACAACCCACATACTCTTGCATAACCCTCAACATGCAACAAACCAATTAGTTAGTCAGCCCTTAGCTCCATCAGGTTACTTTTATGTATCCCCCACACTACAACTCCACCCCGAACTCTACACCCTTGAGCATTCAACAAGAATTGAGAAGTGAGTCACAACCCACTATGTTTTCCAACCTGCAACTACTATGTGAATTTTCTATTCCAAACATATGAAGATATTCAAATGTAATTTTTACTCAAACTAAGGGTTGTTATAAAATATGAAGGTGAACTTTAATACATTATTTTGTTATTGTCTATAGAATAGAAAGTTCTCGTTACATGAAGTCATTTCACTATCATACAAATTATTTTTGTTTATGCATTTTATGTTCCAAACGTATAAAAATATTGAAATGGAATTTTTTTTCTAACTAAGAGTTATAAAATATTAAGGTGAACTTGAATACATCCTTTTGTTATAGTCTAGAGAACAAAAAGTGCTCATTGAATAAGAATTGAGAAGTGAGTCACAACCCACTATGTTTTCCATCTTGCAACTATTTTGTGCATTTTTTGTTCCAAACATATGAATATATTCAAATGGAATGTTTACTCAAGGTAAGGGTTGTTATAGAATATGGAGGTGAACTTCAATACATTATTTTGAACTAGTCTATAGAATAGAAAGTGATCATTGAACACAAATTGAGAAGTGATTCACAACCCACTGATTTTCGAACTTGCAACTATTTTATGCATTTTCTATTACAAATGTATGAACATATTGAAATGCAATGTTTAATCAAACTAAGGGTTGTAATAAAGTATGAAGGTGAACTTCAATACACTATTTTGTTACACTCTACATAACATAAAGTGCTCATTGAACAAGAATTGAGAAGTGAGTCACAACCCACTATGTTTTCCAACCTAAAACTATTTTGTGCATTTTTTGTTCCAAACATATGAAGATATTGAAATGCAATGTTTACTCAAACTAAAGTTTGTTATAAAATATGAAGGTGAAATTCAATACATTGTTTTTTTATAGTCTACAGAATAGAAAGTTCTCATTGCATGTGGTTACATTTGTAAGTAAGTTGACATAAATAATAAAAATTGAGGTGGAATTTCCTACCATTATTTGATGGCATTTGACATTTTTTATAATGAAATTTTACATGACAACAAAAAATGTCATATAAAATTTACAAGAACATAGTCTTATCTTTTTGTAATTAAGAGGGGTAAATGATTTTGAACCAGAAATATGAACCGGTGAGGTCACAAACAAGGGACCTCATCCCCAATATAAATTTTCAAAAATTATACCCCAATGGGATTCAAACCTTGATGGGAAGATTAACAATACAACTTAATAATCACACCATGCCACTATTGGCAAAAGACCGTAGTCATCAAATATATAAAAATAAAGTAATTCTACACCATAATTGTTCAATAATTACATGATCAAAGATTGAATGAAAAATGACTATTCTCAGCCTCTCTCATCACTACCTTTTATGTGTAATTGAGGATACACTAGAAAAAAAATATTATAGGCTTCTTTGGGTCCTTGGCACTGACAGTGGGATGATTCCACTTGCACGGATCCTCATTTTTGTACATGTAACAAGAGGGTTCCTGGAAGCCTCTGCTTTGACCATTGCACTTTCAACACCTTCATCCTATAACAAACCCATCAATATAAATGACTATGTTCAACAATTAACATATGGATATAAGGAAAAGGAAAAAGTAGATCTAATTGCAAAGAAGGAGAATAAGTTGTGGGGAGATATGAAAGTATTATCTATAAAAATGGAAAACTTTTGTAACAAATTTGTCCAAAGAAACATCTGCATTGTCTAACTAGAAAGAAACTCTAAAAGTTGAGCAAAAAGTGATTGCAACGACACATAAAATTATTAAATATATTGAAAAATCTATCCAAGAAACATCACCAAAAAGGTTAGTTCCCGATTGTTTTGCTTCCTTGCCAAGAATTAAGAAATTAGAATCATGTTGTCCTATTTCATCAATGTAGTAGGATGACAAGATTCACATTTCTGAAAAAAAATTCCCAAGGAAACAATCTCCTCCCCAAGCATCCTTTCTTCTTATTTTCCCTACCAAGGCACATTTTCCTAACCCAAAAAAAAATATTCACTTTGACCGTTGCATTTTCAACACCTTCAGCCATCAACAAACCCATCAATATAAATGACTACGTTCAACAATTAATGTATGGATGGAAAAAATATTATGTACTATGATATATATGGAATGAAATAATTTATATGTAATTTTAGAGGAAAAATACAATTATAAATAGATGAGAAGGAAAAGGAAAAATCAGATCAAAGTGCAGAAAAAGAGAATGAGATCTTTGTTGCCCAGCCGAGGAATATTTTCCTGTCCCAAATGGACACTAGCCTTTTCATACTTGCCACTTCCTTATTCATCATTGCTCTATAATGGAAAGAATGTTAATGTCACATCAAATTCAAATGCATGCAACCAATTCATTAAAATATGAAAATATACGTTGAAAAGAAAATTTAAAAATTACCCTTTCTTCAACTTTCTTCTGCTGAAGGAGCTAGGGATAGTGTGTTTTCAAACATTGCAAATAATGCAAACATTTTTTATTGCAATTAGATGAAGGTAGTGAAATGCATTTTTTACCGTACCAAATAGTAGTTCCAAAATTTAAAGGTGGAATTCATTACATTCATGGTGTATAGGAAACAAAAACACATCATAAGGAAATAACTGATAGGGGATAGTGTGTTTTCCAACACTACAAATAATGTGAGCATTTGTTTTGTTTCAATCAGATGGAGATAGTGAAATGCATTTTTACCCTAGCAAAGAGTTATTCCACATTTTGAAGGTGGAATTCATTAAATTCTTGGTGTATAGGTAACATAATCTTTTCACAAGGAAATACCAAACAAGGGACAGCGTGTTTTCCACTATTGCAAATAATGTGAGCTTTTTTTTGTTGTAATCAAATGAAGATAGTTAAATGCCATTTTTACTATTATAAATAGAATTTAACACCATTATTAATTTGAAAGTATCCATTATGAGAAAAATAATTTACCACATATATACATATGTTGGACTAACCGCCAACATCTCCCTTCAAGTTTGAGACATGGTTTAACTGCCTCCCATGGATCTTAACTGACACTTGTATCAGGAATTTATAGGTTGATCTTTTGGTGCAACGAAAAGGCCAACAATTGGTATCAGATTTGGTCATGGGTTTGAACCCCTCAGGTGATGTTGAGGGGGGGATTGTTGGATTAACCAC
This sequence comes from Sequoiadendron giganteum, assembly GCA_007115665.2. Classification (NCBI taxonomy): domain Eukaryota; kingdom Viridiplantae; phylum Streptophyta; class Pinopsida; order Cupressales; family Cupressaceae; genus Sequoiadendron; species Sequoiadendron giganteum. The sequence continues at coordinate 454,416,845 of CM021102.1, forward strand.
CAACATCTCCATTCAGGTTCACGACATGGTTTAACCACCTCCCATGGATCTTAACTGACACTTGTATCGGGCATTGGCATGTTGATCTTTTGGTGCAATGGAAAGGCCAACAACATACACATAATAATTATTATTGTACTCTATTGAATACCATGTATACAATTAGTCTATTCAATACCATTGATTGCTATATTAAAAATTGTTGAGATCAAATGATTTAAATGACAATTTTTTTATTTTATTTATAAGCAAGCTACCATAAACAATAAGACTTCAAATGGCATCACCTACCATTATATTTGATATTAAAATAAATTGAATGCACAACATATATACACATAGCCAAATAATGCACAAATTGAGTTATTTTATCTACCTTTCCGTCCTCCACATCACCTCATTCTTCATTCACACCCTCCTCACCTTAGGGTCTCCCTATAAAGCCTCTTCATCTTCATCTTAGACTACAACATGAGCATAATCATCTACCCAATTCTCAACCTAAATGGAAGGAACAATATACTGTCAAAATTAGCATATTTGTACAGAAACGAAATTTTCTAAATGAAATTGTAAAGCATTATGATTGACGCATTGGAAGGAAAGATTAATTGGAAATTAACAATCAAGTACCAAACACATCATTGCCTCAAAATTCTCCTAAAATGAGGGGACCTCCTCTGTACAACCTTTCTGGCCTCCTAGTTAAAACATTCCCACTTTCCAATCAACATCATAATTGTTTGTTAGAGATTAAAATTAAACATTTGAACGCATCTTGTAATTAGTGGATCTTACCCACACGTTTGTCAAATGTGACCATCCCAAAGGAGATGTTCTACTACACATCCTTTCAGGTGTGTTGGCCACCTCAATAGCATTTTTCATTGTATGAAGCACTTTCCCTTTTAAAGTATGCATCCGTAGATGCCTATAATATGTAAAAAAATTGCAAGTGTTACAGATAATTAAAGTTGCAAAATTTATTGTTTTGTATGTTGTAAGAAAGCATATATAGATTTTCAATCATAAGAAACACAATTTTAAGGTTGACTTCATTACATTTTGGTGCATAGGAAACAAAAACTTTTCACAAGGAAATAACTGATAGGAGATAGTGTGTTTTCCAACACTACAAATAATGTGAGCATACTTTTTTTTGCAATCAAATGAAGATAGTGAAATGCCATTTTTACTATTACAAATAGAATATAATACCATTATTCAATTGAAAGTATCCATTTTTCCCACATATATACATACACAACATTTATTGATATACACTATTGAATACCATTGACTGTTATATTAAAAAATTGTTGAGCTCAAATGATTTAAATGTCAACATTTTCCTTCATTTATAAGCAAGCTACCATAAACAATAAGACTTCAGGTGGAATTACCTACTTGTATATTTGATATTAACATAAAAATAATGCACATAATATACACATAGCCAAATGATGCATCCGTGGTTGGCTATATTATGTAAAAAATGTGGAAGTGTTATGGATAGTTAAAGTTCAATTTTTTTGCACCATATGCTATAAGAAAGCATATATTTTTTCAATCATAAGAGGAATTTGAAACATAATTTTTAGTCTACCTATGGTGTGACCAACCCATTGGGTTATTATTGTGTAAGTAACCAAAACAATTTCATTACATTCATATAGTCTATGTGTAATTGTAGGTTAAAAAACACTAGGTGTTATGAAACCTGCAACCCAAATACTATTTTTAAAACCCTTTAAAAGTAACAAACCAATTGGTTACTCAAAACTCAGGTGAATTTGGATAGTCTTATATATCCGTGACTTGCAACTCCACCCCGTGCTCTTAAACCTTCATCTTTCAATGTGTAGAGTGAAAAAAATCACAACACAGAGTGTTTTCCAATAACAATACTTGTTACCATTTAAAACGCATTTCTTAGTCACATAAACCTTCTCTTATGTGGTGCATAGATAGATTCTTGTGTAAGGAAAAAAAATATGACGTAATTTGAAGCGATGGGAAAAATAAGGGATTTCATTTGGCAACTAATGTGTAGAGGGTTTTACAACATTGTGCGGTTTGGAGGTTTCATAAATCATGCACTCACCTCCCACTAGTTTTTCTAACCTACAATCATAGAAAGTATAATTTTTTGTTGGAAAACATTGGGTGTTTATAAAATAGTGCATTTCATTACATTCCTACTATCTAATTAACAAAATCTTTTCAAGACATTCATACTGTTTTATAAAATTCTAGGTTGCAAAGTATTGGTTTTTAGAATTCTGCAACACACATAATGTTTTAAAACCATTTACAAGTAACAAAAAAATTGGTTAGTCACCCCTCACCTTAATTTGGTATGTTTTGTGATTTCCTTGTGAACCTTTTGTGAATTAGATAGTAAGAATGTAATGAAATTAGAAAACACTAGGTGTTAAGAAATATGCAACCCACATAGTGTTGTAAAACCATCTAGACATAACAATCCAATTGGTTAGTTGGGAAAGATGAGATGATGACACCACTATCTCCTCTCTTCCCTCACTATGGTGTTTCCTCCCATCTTCTAATTTTGTCACTTTTATCATCCATCTTGGCAAGCCTCGCACTACATCATCCCATCATGTTATATATTGTTTTTATGGATTTTTGTATGTACATAGGTGAATTTTTTCAGAAGATTAGATACATGAGGGAGAATCTAATCTCCCCACAAAATTGTTGGATGTTGTGGGTGTTTATGATATATTGTTTTCATTGATGTCAACACTATTAGAATTTTAATTTGCTTAAGGCTGTATATGTTGAGGAGATTGAGAAAATTGTAAAAAATATAGCACAAGTAGCTAGTGGAACTGAGAAGGTCAGAATGTTGGAAAGATCTATGTGTTGAAGATCTAAATGTGTGCTTCAAAGGGTTTGGTGTTGAACCTTTCTAGTATTTTTTTCGAAAGTTTCAGTGGTGCGCATGAAGTTTAGTGGAATTTACGATGATCTGTGTGCCTACAATTATTCAGTCTTTGTAGATGGTGTTCTTGGTCAAAGCAGATGAAAGTATGGTAATCTCATGTGTTTCTCATGTGCCTATGATGTTCATGGATGATTCTATATTGTGCTCTATCCTTGGTGTACGTCCGTAGTGATTGGAGTGTTCATGATCAAAGATTTTTCCGATATGTGCCTGAGTGTTCATGTTCTTGGCCGACATTGTGGTGTTAGCATGTTGCGGATCTATGAGGATTGATATTTTATTGTTTGGCATGTTTGGAGATTTTTGTTTGGGTCCTCACTATGTTATGGTCAACTTGTGTTGGTACGCATTGAAATTTATTCATGTATCAAGGCCGACAGTTGTAATTTATTCCTTATTTGTGGCTGATTGAATAGTGGACGCAAATCCATGGAGCGGATCTATATACAAGATTGTTTTCCTCATTTAGAGTGTGCTCAAGTTTACAAGTGGCATACAAGTGTGAATAAAGGTCAGATCATTCAGAGCAGAGTGTGGAAGACTTTGAAGAGGTTTTAGTGTGCCTAACTGGAACTGTAATCAGGCTTTTGCAGAAGCTATTTTCTCAGTTTGAATTCTTCAGATGGATTTAATCTGATTACTGTATGTAAGGCAGTGAGCCTTTCCTTTGAGCACTGTGATCTAGGAAGTGTGCCTGAATGCAACTGCATTCTCTTTTTATTCTTCACTATACTTCTAGCAGGGTATAATCTTGCGGATTAACATCCATCGTGGTTTTTCCCCTCACAGGGTTTCCATGTATAAAATCTTTGTGTTCATGTGTCTTTGATGTGTTGTTCTTATGATTGCATTATTAATTATAAGATCTATGATATAAGGATTGGTTAATGTTGTATCAGTTTGATTTTGGTAACAACTCATTCACCCCCTCTTAGTTTTCTATCCTTATTTTTCTAACAATTGGTATCATAGCTAGTTCCTTTGAAAGAAGCCTAATATCTTGAGGTGATCCGAGATGGAATCATTTAAAAAGGATAGTCCTAGATTCAATGGTACAAACTACTCTCTATAGAAAGTCGAGATGGAATTTCATTTGAGGTGCATTGGTGAACCTTTCTGGCAGATGACACAAATTTCATATAATATTCCTCAGAATGATCCCTCCTCTCAAGATGAGATCAAGCAAGAAAAAAATAATACCAAGTCAATAGAAACATTGGTGAGTGCTTTGACAAATTCGGAAATGACAAATGTGATGGGTTTGAAGACTGCATATTAGATTTGGAAAAGGTTGGAAACATTGTATGAAGGAGATGCACTAGTGAAAAATGCTAAGCTACAAATTCTAAAAGGAAAATGGGAGAGCTTGAAGATGAGTGAAGATGAAAAAATCTTTTTTTTCTCACATAAGATAGATGAATTGGTGATGGACATTATATTTGCCAGTGGAACTATGAATGATGATGAAATTATGGCTAAGATACTTAGATCTATGCCCCCTTCCTACAAGACAAAGCTCATGCTATTTATGAACTCAGAATAGTGACAAATATTACAAACGACATGTTGATTGGAAAAATTGTTGCATTTGAATTAAGTGAATTTGGTGAGTCTGCTCCTAAGATTGAAACTTATTTCAAGCCAACTATATCCGGGAAAAAGAGATATGATTCAAGAGAGAGTTCCTAGAGAAAATTCAGATATGAAGATGAGATGAAGTGGATTGAAGATGAAGAAAGGGAATTGGAAGAAATGGAAGCATTGATTGTGAAAAGTGATTCAAGAGGTCATGGTAAGTACAAACGAAAGTTACCTATTAAGTTCTTTTATTGCAGTAAGATAGGTAATTTTTCTTCTAGATGTCCTAAAAGAGTTTCAAAATATAAGCTTGAGAATACTAGATTTCAAAGAAAATGCTATTATGCTGAAGAAGGTGTAATTGATGAAGAATCAGATAAAGAAATTGGAAATGAAAATGAATGGGTATTTATTTCTATCAAAGAAAATGGTCAAGTGTCCACTGAATCTACTAGTAATGTAAATGTTGAGAAATATCTTGTAGCCAAAGTTGAAGAGAAAGATGAGTGGCTAATTGAAAATGAATGCTCGCATCATATGACTGGTCACAAACTAAGATTTGTAAGCTTGGAAAACTATGATCGTGGTGTAGTGAGTTTTGGTGGCAACAATTCTGGTGTGATTCGTGGTAGATGCACTATTTATTTTGGTGGTAAGCACAATATTGATGATGTTCTTTATGTAGAAAGCCTAAAGCATTAATTTTTGAGTGTTGGAGAAATGGTAGACAAAGGCTACAATCTACAGTTCAAGAATGGTAAGTGTAGAATAATAGGAAGTTCAAGAAATATAATTGCTTCAGGAACAAAGAACAAAGGTAATATATTTCATTTAAGTATTGCTAGTCCAAGTTGTTTGATTTCTCAAATTAATGTAAGCTGGTTATGGAATAAGAGGTTATTTCATGTGAACTTTGATAACATTGTCAAGATAAGTTCTACTCAAGCAGTCAGAGATTTACCTAAGTTAGTGAAGCCTACTAACACTATGTGCAAGGAATGCAAGATGAGAAAGAAAACAAGAAATACCATCTAGAGAAAAAAATAAAAATCTAATGGAGTACTGGATTTGATACATACTTATCTATGTGGTCCTTCCAAAATCAGAAGCCTACAAGGTGAAAGGTACTTTATGTTACTCATTGATGATTTTTCTAGAATGATATGGATCACTTTCTTAAGAGAAAAAGATTCAAAGCTATGGTAGAGAATGAGACAAGTCAAAAGATCAAATGTCTAAGGTCAGACAGAGGTCGTGAATTTACTTCATGGGAATTCAATTCTTTTTGTGAAGAGCATGGTATTCAAAGACAACTATTTGTTCCTTAGACCCCTCAACAGAATGGAGTTGTTGAAAGAAAGAACAAAACCATTCTAGACACTGCTAGAACCATGATGCTGGAAGAAAATGTTCCTCATTTCTACTAGAGAGAAGCTATAAGTACTATTGTGTATACTATTAACAAGGTGAATGTCAACAGTAATTCTGGTAAGACACCTTTTGAGCTATGGTTCAGTTATAAGCCTACTGTCAAATACTTCAAAAACTTTGGAAGAAAATGCTACATCAAGAGAGATGATGATATAGGTAAGTTTTCTGCTAGAAGTGATGAAGGAATCTTCCTAGGATACTCTACTAAAATCAAAGCTTACTGGTGCTTTAATAAAAGGTTGAAGAAAATGGTTGAAAGTGGAAATGTTATGGTTGATGAAGATATTGTTAAATCATCTAGAGTCAGTGATTATTATTCATATGATCAACATGATGATGCTGAAAATGATGCTCAGACACATAATCAACTTCAGATTGTTCCGGTGAATCAAGAAAATCAAGAAGCAGAAACAAGCAAAAGTGCAAAAGAAAGATCACAAGAACAAGAGGTAAGAGAAAACTTCAAAACTCCTAAGTATGTGAGAAGAAATCATTCTGATAGTCAGATCATAGGAGACAAAACCAAAGGTGTGAAAAATAGAAGAAGAATTCTAGAAGAATATTGTCTAATTTCTAAAGCTGAACCTAGAAATATAAGTGAGGCATGGAAGGATGAACATTGGATGAAAGCCATGAAAGAAGAACTATTGTAGATATAGAAGAATAATACATGGGATCTTGTTCCTAGACCTTAGAAAAAAAATGTGATTGGAACCAAGTGGGTGTTCCGGAATAAGCTGAATGAACAAGGTGATCTAGTTAGAAAAAAATCAATATTGGTTTGCAAAGGTTATGTTGGCATTTTTTACTGCAACCCACACGTATTTCCCAAAAGCTTCTATGAACTTTCCACGTTCAACAATAAAAGTCTAGGAAACGTATGGCCAACTGAATGAGAACAATGATAAGGCTAATTATCCTACACTTCAGACTCTATAAGATCTAGGAGGGTATTCCCTAAAATGTGCTCTTAACATACAATAGTAAACGATTCATTTGCACATGGATAAATAACAGATAGATTCCCCATTTATGCTAAAAGGATGAAATCCTTTAAGAAATTGGCTATTCCTTGAAAAGGCTCGAGTCCAATTAACAGAGAATCGAAAACACGACTAAAGTAGATTGATAGGAAATGTTTGAATAAAAATATCTTGAAGCCATAACACAAAACATGAGAGAATAAAAACGTGATCAGAATTCTAGTGCCATATCCCAAAGCGCAGAGTCAAAAGAGAAAACTGAACTATAGGGAAAATATCATCTTAAGCATCTATGATCTATATGAATCGCATTACAATCCGCATATCTATACCTAATTCTATTACTTATTTATGAATCCTATTGTTAGCTTGCATGAACTTACTGATTAACTGAAGCATTTAATCGATCCTTTGAACTAGAGCTATCGTTAAACATAATTCACAGTAAATAACAAATGAAGATCAATGAAAAGCATCTTGGATCAATATTTCATTAATAATCCATGCAAAGTATCACAACAAGAAAGAAAACAAACTCAAAACATTCACATGTTTAACACAAACATTCTTAAGAACCCCATGATTGACAAAGTTCTCTTATCTGACTCAAAACCTTCTAAAACTTGGACTTACATTCATACCCTCTATATCACTAGACTCCTTGTACACATCTAAAAATGGTCATGGTTAATCAGACCTGTTAATTAATTAAATATGAATTATTTAATTAATATTCTTAAGTCATCTACATGTAATAATTTAAATTATTTATTTATATTGTTCATTTTTCCAATTCTTCTAGTTTAATTAAATAAATAAGTTTATTTAATTATTTCTATCTTCCTCTTAATTAATTAAATAGATTTCACAATTTATTTATATTAATTATCACAAATTTAAATTCTAAATTTAAATGATATTCTTCTTTTCTCCATAATTAAATATTTCCAATATTTAATTAAACACTTTCTTTCTAATTCTTTGTTCTTTTCCACTTAATTAAATATTTCCAATATTTAATTAAAAGCTTTCTTTCCTCCATAATTAAATATTCTAAAAATATTTAATTAGAAACTTTCTTCTTCTCATATTTAATTAAGTATTTTATATATTTAATTAAAGCACTTTTTATCATCTCTCACACATAATTAAATATTATTTATTTAAATTATGGAAACATCTTCCATCTTTCTCTTAACCTTCCATCTTTTTTTCAACTTCTCGATCTCTCATCGTTCATCTTAACAGGTTTGAACTCAACCGTTGATCCTTGCCAACTGGATTCTTGCCTTCAAAAATCTATAAATACAACCCCCTTATGAGTTGAAGACACGCCTTGAATCTTAGATTTCATACGCAATTACTATAGTTGCATTTCCATATTATCAACATTCTAGCATCATAGCATTTCAGTTTCATAGCTTAAATCATTTAGTCATGCACAGGCATTTTCAATTAATCTCATTCTCTTGAACTGCTACTTACACAACTGAGAGCCAACACCTTTAATCAAATCCTTGGAGATAGAGGACGATGGGATGAATTTGAAGAAGTTGTTAGAGTTTGCATTTATGCTTTTTAATTAGTTTTCTTTCAATATAATGTCTTATCGGTGTGTTAGTTTACTATTTAATTAATCCACATTTTCTAACAACACATTTTTGGTGCCCACTATGGGGCATCCCCCCATTTTAATCTTTTTATTGTAGGAATTTTCTGACAGGTGACGGACTAGAGTTGTGCTTCGGCACATACAAGATTTCTTTCGGCGCATTCAGGGACTATTTCGGCACATCTAGAGACTATTTCGGTGCATTCAGGGACTGTTTTGGTGCATCCTGTATTGATCTTTTAGTGCATTTAGTAACTATTTTGGCGCATTGGGGACCTGTCTTACTGCATACAGGGGGTTTGTAAACAAAAAATTTGATTCTGACGCCATCTGCAGACAAAAATTTTCATTTCAGTTTTTAAGAAAAATGAACCAACCCTAGGATAGAAATTTAAAATCTGGAATCTATCAATCCTAGGGCAGTCACCACACATTATTTTTATAGTTAAAATGAACCCCATGCCTATTGTGAAGCAACATCTTCACTTAGTTTAGATCATTGTCATTTGGTGCTATAAAAAGAACATTGTTTGCTTTGTCTGTGGCAATAGGTCTATGCTCTCCCCTTAACTGGGTGACCAGAATACCAAACTGCCTTTTCATTTTCCTACAATGTTTATTCTTTATTACATCCTTTAGAGGGCTTTCCATAGTGGGAAAAAGTACTCACCCTACAGGAACAACCCAAGTGGGAACAACCAAAGCTAGGTTTTCCAACCCACTATAATCAAAAGCGAATTCAGAGAAAGTCCACAATTCGATGATAGTGTGCAAAGATAACCATCCCCAAAGTCTTTTTTCTAAAGATTGGGAGGTCTCTTGAGGGAGTTTATCTATTGTTGCACCGAATGGAAACCTTGACTATGAACCGTAGTATAGAAAGCCAGTCGTGTCAGTATCCAAACATCATTTTAATCACGGTGCAAGGGGAGGGAAGAATCTGCCCCCAAGACACTCACCATATAATCACCATAGATTGTTTGCTTAGGGGATTCGATATCCACTTTCATCACCTTGAGTACGCACTTGGAAAAGACAAAAACACGAGCGTCGTCTAGGGGGTGACATGGCTATGTGAGTTGACGTGATTTTAAGTTGTGGGCTGTGATTACTATGATGGCCTATTTGAAAAATTAAGAGTGATTCTGACTGAAGTGCGTATTTTGTTCAAAACCTATGAAAATCTCAAGAACATACACTTTTTGTTTAGATTTTAAGATTAACAAAATAACTGTCTGCTTCTATATGCTATGTTTTTCACATTTAAATTAGACTAAGATCATCCAAAAATATCAAACTGTCCAAAAATGTTTGTCTCAGAAGTTTAAACGGATAATTTAGCGCATCCCTAGTCTGTTTCAGCACATCTGTGCTTTGTTTCGGCACATTTTTGCTTTGTTTCGATGCATCGCTTCTCTATTTTGGCGCATCGCTGCTCTATTTTGGCACATCTATGCTCTATTTTGGCACATCGCTGCTCTATTATGGTGCATCGCTGCTCTGTTTCGACGCATCGCTGCTCTGTTTCGATGCACCTATGTTCTATTTTGGTGCATAGGTAGTCTGTTTTGGTGCATTTAGGCTTTCTTTTGGTGCATGTGTTTTCTGAACCTAGGTAATTTTCTGACATTCAAAAATTAGTCATCTCAATCTAAGTCTCCTCCATGCTCAGAGTTTGGAAGTCTACAACATTTGCTAAGAAGTCTCTAGAAAGGAAGATTAGAGAGCCAAAGAAATCCCTCGATTATAAGAAGTTATTGAAGAAGAGGAAATTTCTATACCAAAGTTGAAAGGTCTTGCTTGAATATAGGACCTTTATTCACCGATATCACAACTATATTAGAGGTTTCACTAACGATTATGCTGTAGAACCTTTATACTCATGAGCCTTCTTTCAAAGAAGAGCTTTTTCTCAAAGGCACAACCACAGTCAGCGTATTTGTCCTTCTTATATTCCCCAACCTACAATTACATACGCTACTCATCCCAATCAAATTATGCAATACAGAACTCAAGCACATTAGACATCCATCAAATCCATCTTTTTACAAAGCTACGATCAAACCTCACAAAGTGCAAAATCATCTTTATTTTTGATCTTTGGTTTAATTCCCACAAACAGGATTTTCATCCTTTCAATCAGGGAATCACGAGCTAAAGATTAAAAATATTTTGTCATAGAATCTTCATTCTATCCTGACTTTCATATCCATCAACATTGCACTATTTCATTCTTTTGATCAAGGTTAGTAGAATTTGAGTGAAGCTTATGCCTGTTGTCACGGGATCTCAGAAGCACATAGAAAAAGATGAAAGAGAAAGTACAGTAAGCAAAATGGGTGATAATAGTGAGAGGGAAGAGATCCCCTATCATAATTCAACTACTGAAGAAACAATGGAAGAAAAACTCTAAGAAGTAGAGCAGGATCCCCTATTCCATACTCTTATGGAAAGGGTTTTAAAACAAAACAAGGAAAGATATTTCCTTTCATTAGCTAATCAAGGAGCTAAGCTACCTGCTGATTTTGACACAGAAGAGATTAAAGAAAATCTTGAAACTCCTCCTAATGATTTTAGTGCCCTCACTCAACAAATCAAGGAATTACAAGGGAAAATAAAAGAAATGCAAGGGGGTACCACAAAGAAGTATGTTTTGGATGACATATGTCCTTATCCTTTTGATAGGAGTCTTCGAATGATTCATTTTCCAAAACATTATGAAATCCCCAAATTTGATAAGTATAATGGGAAAACTGACCCCATTGAACATGTGAGGGACTTTCAAAATATGAGCTTAGAATTCGCTCATGATGATACCTACTTAATGCAATTGTTTCCATGAAGTCTGGGTGGACAATCCATGGAGTGGCTTTCAAAGATCACTCCCCCCATCAAAACCTTTGAGGAATTAATAAACAATTTTATATCACAATACTTTTACAACATCCAACACTAGATAACCATGCTTGATCTTTGTAAGGTGAAACAAAAAGTAGGGGAATCTTTCACTACATTTTTGCAAAGATGGAGAAGGGTGTTTGCTAGATACTCTCGCCTTGTTCCTAAAATAGAAAAGATGGAGATCTTTATCAATAGTCTAAATCAGGAAATGAGTTACAAACTAAACCTTCATTGTCCTCAATCATTTGAAAAATTGATTGAAAATGCGATTACTATTGAAGGTGCTTTGATCAAGCATGGAGTTCTAAAAATTGATAAAGAGGGTTCAAATTTGTACAACAACAAAAACAACCATAATAACAACAATGACAAGTCACGATTTTGGACTTGAAATAAAAATGTTGTGAATGATGGGGTAGTAGATGCTAACAACGTGAATGCAAAGCCTACCATCCTTAATGTGTTAGGTGTTCAACATACCAATAATATTGGAAATTATAATACCCAAGGCAATGTTTCCAATCAAGGGAACACAACTAATAATCATGGAAATAATTATGGCAATAATCAAAATTCAAATATGCCTAGATCTTCATATTTTTCGAATTGGCAGAGTTTCACTCCCTTGGGCCAATCTTTGGAATCCATTCTCAAAGAGTTATTGAATCAAAATGCTATTACATTTCCACCACAAAGAGACTATGAACCTTGAGTTAAACCACCATCATGGAATGACTCACACTTTTATGATTATCATAGGTGCAAAGGTCATAAGACAAACAATTGCCAAGGGTTAAAGAATATTGTTCAGGATTTTATTGATAACCATACCATCATAGTTGAGGGACATAATGCCAATAATGACCATCAAGCATTCAAGGATCATCTACCTAATTATCAAAAAGGAGAATCCTCGAGTGACAAGGGCAATAATGTTAATTATGTCCATGACATCATTATCAATCATATTTATATTGATGATCAACACATCAATGCTATCTGAATCAAAGGTAAGCAAGAATATCGAGAGGTCAATGCTACGACAAGGGGACAAGCCAAAATAATTGTCAAAGGAAGCTCATCTAAAGCATAAATTCCCCCTCCAAGTCAATACAATTTGGTTGATCAACTACGAAAAACATCAGCCCAAATTTCTATCTTGGAACTTTTAAAGTTATCACTTGTACATAAGAACATTTTGGAAAAGTCCCTTGTTGATACAACTATATCACCTGATTTGGATATCAATAAATTTCAATCCATGGTGAGACACTTGTCCTCAACTGCATGTTTATCCTTTTCTGAAAAGGATGACTCATCCATAACCCACCCACATAATTCATCACTCTACTTAGAGGTCATGGTTCACAAAGCCTGCATTAGACATGTCCTCATAGATGGGGGAGCCAAATTAATCATTTGTACTTTAAAATTGGTCCTTGCTTTGGGATATTCAGCGGAATCTATAGATTCACGAAGGAAGATTACAATCAAGGAATATGATGATGAGGAAAGGACTTCCAAAGGCCTCATCATACTACCAATTAGAGTGGTACCTATTGTGAAGAATACCTTTTGTCAAGTTCTAGATCAGGATCTAACTTATAACATACTCTTGAGTCATCCATGGATCCATGACATGCAAGTTGTTCCATCTACTTATCATTAATGCTTGAAGTTTCCATATGATGGATAGGAAGTAACAATACCTGCTGATCACATTAGTAGTCAAACTTTCTCTAACCTATGAGCAACTCAGGACACACTCATCCCACACAATAGAGAGGCCTTGGCCATCTCTATGTCCAAGAACAATGAATAAGCAAGTGAAATGATAAGTAATTTTGGCACCAAGCTAAAATTGAAAGATAATGGAGTGGGAGAATATTCTTTTTCTCTCTCTAATTTACCCATATCTCCAAGATCCCATGGTCAACCATCAACATCCATACAATAGGCTACAATAGCTTTAGCCTCAACTTTAGTTCCCATCACCAAGTTTAATGGGATATTTATCAAACAAACTTAAATGGAAGATAGAGTTGTCCTTGATTGGCTCTATAAAGATGAAGAAGAATCAGTACATCATGTCAAGTTACCCACATAATAGTATGGAAAAGGTTATGCTATCATGCAAAAAATGGGTTATGAAGGAAATGGCCGTATAGGTAAAAGGAAAGAGGGTATTGTTGAACCTGTCCAACTAAAAATAGTGCACCCAATTGATAAAACTAGGTTAGGATATGGTGAAGATACAAAGGAAGAAGTAGTACAAAGAATGTCTAAAGAGGAGTTAGCTGAAACAATCCTGAGAATTCAAGTGAACAATTCTGACACTAAATCCAATGAATATGAATGGGATGACTTCTCTGATGATACTTTCATCTCAGAGAAAAGGGTGGATGTCATACACAAATTCACACCCACATTCTTACAAGGGGAAAGCTCAAGGCCTCTGCTTGATTACGTCCTACAAAGTGATCATGACTCAAGTGAGACCGATTCAATTCAAAGTGAAATAGATCATTCACAGGAGGATACCATCCTAGACCTCCCCTATAATGACATTAACAATGGCATCATGACCCTAACGACCAGTGACCTTACTCATCCTAATGACCCATTTCCTTTCGTCCATCTCGAACTCATTGATTGGGAACAAATCACACCTATTGATGTCCCAACTTTCCCAATGATGAAACCATCATAAAATTTCTTTGTTCATCCCAACCAAAAACAAGTTTCAATGGGGAATCACAAGATCAAATTTTTTCACAGGAAAGTGCCAAGTTTCTCAACTATGAAATAAATAATATAAAAGAAAGATCTAATGGTGAAAACCTAACAAAGGCAGTGTTAGATCAAGAAAAGAGAAAAATAAAAAGCGTATCCAATGGTGAAAACCTTTCAAAGGCACTAAAGGATGGGAAACTTGACACTCTTCCGGAGCATTATCAGGAAAGGTCTTCCATTCTAATTGAACCAATAGAGGCACTTAATATAGGTACTACATAAAAGCCCAAAGTCTTGCAATTGGCTGCATCTCTAACAGAAGAGGAAGTACCTAGATTCACAGAATTTATCAAGAATAATCAAATTAGTTTTGCATGGTCCTATGCGGATATGCCTGGATTAGGTCCAGATCTCATCATGCATCATCTATCTATTACGCCGGGGGAAAAACTTGTGAAGCAGAAACTTAGAAAAATGCATCCACATGTTGCATTATTGGTTAAAGAGGAATTTAAAAAGATTTTAGATGTTAGATTCATTCGGTCCATGGACTATGTGGAATGGATCTCCAATATCGTACTTGTTTCAAAGCCAGATGGAAGGATTAAAATTTGTACAAATTTCAGGGATTTGAACAAGGCTTTTCCTAAAGATGAATTCCCTTTGCCAAACATAGATATGATTGTTGATTTGACTACTGGACATGCGATGTACTCATTAATGGATGGATTTTCAGGATACAACTAGATAAAGATTGCACCAGAAGATCAAGATAAAACAACGTTCACATGTCCTTGGGGTACCTATTGCTGGAATGTAATTCCATTTGGGTTAAAGAACCTAGGCTCTACATACCAACAAGCAATGACAACAATTTTTCATGATATGATGCATACATTCATGGAGGATTACGTTGATGATCTTCTTTCCAAGTCTTAACACTAGAGAAGGACACATAGATATCTTATCTAAAATTTTCAAACGAATGGAACAATTCAAAGTGAGACTTAATCCAAAGAAATGTGTCTTTGGAGTGAAATCTAGAAATTTATTAGGTTACATTGTATCAGAAAATGGAATTGAAGTGGATCCAGCTAAGGTACAATCAATTCTTGATATGCCACCACCAAGGAACATTAGTCAACTATGCTCTTTGTAGGGATGGTTACAATCCATTCGTAGATTCATTGCTCAACTGGCAGATAAAATTTTACCATTTAGACACCTCTTACACAAGAATATTCCATTTAAGTGGGAGGATAAATGTGAAGTAGCGTTTGATCAGATAAAGCAGTATCTCATGAATCCGCCAGTATTGATTCCACCAGTGCAAGCTGCACCCCTCATATTATATATTTCTACGAAAGTGTCTTTAGGAGAATTATTGGCACAAGAAGATAATTCAGGAAAAGAGCAAGCAATCTATTACATCAGTCAGACTTTGACAAGTCATGAGATAAATTACACCTTCATTGAAAATGTCTGCCTAGCGGTAGTGTTCACTTCTCAAAAATTATGACACTACATGCTCACTCATATAGTAAAGCTTGTGGCTAAGATTGACCCACTCAAATATCTTCTAAGTAAGGCAAGCTTAACTGGAAGGTTGGATAAATGGGTTATGATCCTAATCAAATTTGATATTCATTATGTGGATCAGAAAGCTATCAAGGGATAGGTAATTGCAGATCAATTAGTGGAAGCACCACTATCAACAGAACACCCAATACACATTGATTTTCCTGATGCCGATGTGTTCACAGCTATTATCCAACAGTCATGGGAACTCTACTTTGATGGTTCTTACACTCAACATGGTTCAAGAGCTAGGATTCTTTTTATTACACCTCAAGGACATACAATTCCAAAATATTATCAGCTAATGTTTTCTTGCACAAACAATGTAGCTGAGTATGAGGCATTAGTAATTGGCATCAAAATTATAGTAGATTGGAAAATCATAGAACTTCAAGTTTTTGGTGATTCACAGCTTGTTATAAATCAAATCAATGATGAATATCACACTAAAGATTACAAGTTGATACCTTACAAAAGAATGGTGGATGATTTCAAGAAATACTTTGTTAATATAAAGTTCATACAGATTCCACGTATTGAGAATAAAGCAACAGACGCTATGGCAACAATCGCCTCTCTACTTCAGTTGATCGAGAATCAAACATGGTATGATTTCCTGGTGGAACAATTGTCTTCTCCCGCCTATGAAAATCCTGAAACTCAAATCATTTGCCATCTAACCAGTTCTGATTCTCCCTTGTATGGCCAAATTTACACTTACCTAAAGGATACTATTTTACCCTTAGACTTGTCCAAGAATTAGAAAAGAAATTTCATCCGTCAATCATCCTGTTACACCTTAATTGTTGACGTCTTATATTGGCGTGGTTTGGATGGTACCCTCCTTAGATGTCTCGAATGCGATGAATCTGAAAATGCCTTACAAGAGGTACATGGTGGAATTTGTGAGACACACTCAAGTGGACTAACCTTAGCAAAGAAACTTGTTTGATTAGGTTATTATTGGCCAACCATGGAGAAAGAATCATTCATCTTTTTGAAGAAATGTGCAAAATGTCAGATTCATGGGAATCTCATTCAAGCTCCTACTTAGGAATTACAACCTTTCACCACAACATGGCCTTTCGCTTAGTGGGGATTGGACTTGGTTGGTAAGATACACCCATCATCTTCAAATGGACATAAATTCATCATTACAGCCATTGAGTATTTCACTAAATGGATTGAAGTTGTTCCCCTCACAACTGTTACTGGCAAACAAATCTCTTCATTCATTTTGAACTATATCATCTGCCGATATGGTATTCCCAACTCCATTATCACAGACAATGGAAGACCCTTTAAAAATTAGGATGTTGATGAGCTATGTGAAATATTTCGCATCCAACACAGATTATCTACACCTTACTATCTACAAGGGAATGGTCAAGTTGAAGCTTCAAACAAAACAATTTCAAAGATTTTGAAGAAAACAGTGAATGAAGCAGGACGTGATTGGGATGTCCAATTAAATCCAGCATTGTGGGCATATAGAACAAGCATTCACACACCAACAGCTGCTACTCCCTATGCTTTGGTCTATGGAGCAGAAGCTATTCTACCGCTAGAAGTTGAGATTTCCTCACTTTGAGTATCACTAAAGGGGTTAATCAATGATGAATACTATAGAGTATCCACGTTGCAAGAGCTAGAACTACTTGATGAATGGTGTCAAATTGTAGTTAATCATTTGAAGGGATATCAACAATTTATGTCCCACAGCTACAATCACAGAGTCAAACCACAAACTTTTCAAGTGGGTGACTTGGTTCTCAAAGAAAACCCTCGAAATCAGCAGGATCGGGAAAATAAAGGCAAGTTTGAACCTAATTGGTTGGGCCCCTTCGTTATCATCGCAGCATATGGATCAGGGGCATATCAGTTGTCAATAGAAGAAGGGGACCTGTTTGAAGATCCAACCAACAACATTCATCTGAAGAAGTTTTATGCCTGAAAATATCAAAAATAATATAAAAAGTCCTGAACAAACTACAAAAAAATCAAAAAGAGCAAAAATATCAAAAACAATATAAAAAGTCCTGAAAAAACTACAAAAAAATCAAAAAGAACAAAATACAAAAAATTAGAAAGAGAAAACAAATTGTTGCCTTGATGAAAACCTGGAAAACAGGCGTCTTGGTAACAACAAATTTTTTTTTAAAAAATAAAAAATCATTGCCTTGATGAAAACCTGGCAAATAGGCGTCTTGGTAATAGCACAAAAATCATAAAATTAGGAAAAGGTGCAATAAAAACAAATGGTGAAAACCTTGCAAACAAGCATTGCTTGTGATTTTATTTGGCTCTCTCATCTATTGGGATTCACTCTATCCATCTTTTCATCAACATCACACACATGCCTCGCCATCATAGTTTACAACGCATCATCTCCTTGAAACAACAAGGACCTCATCATGGCTTGATGAATTAGGATTATCCTTAGTAGTAGTTGTGTCTAGCAAGAGTCAAAGTACAAGGTCACTAGGGGGAAATTTGCTTCCTGGAGCTTTTTGAGCAAACGACAACATGTGTCTAGAATCAAGTATCAGGAAACAACAAACTTGTCCAATTACAATGAGGCTGCATGACTGTTTCGATAAATGAACAGATTGGATGATCTTAATCTAAATAAAATGAATGATAAACTTAAAGCAATAAGTTTCAATTGTTGTTTTGATATTTGATGACATCATGTCTTTGGAGTGATTCAATGATGTATTGAACTAGAATCACAAGGAAGAAGTATGATTTTTCTTTGCTTGCTGTCTGTAAGCTAATTATTAGTATTGTGCAAATTTGTCATGGGACATGCTCTACAATGTATCATTGATGACATTTCAGAATTTGCATAAGAAAATGGTTAACTTTTGTCTATTTATGCAAGCAATACTTAGGTCATCTTGGTTCAATTATACCTCGATGCTTGTATTAACTTGCTATATCAAACATCATGAAAGCAGTACTCAGGTCATCATTGGTGCTAACATATTCTTTGATGCTTGTACTAAATTTCAACATATCAAAAGGCTCAATGATGAAAACCAAGCACAACATGAAATGGCAACAAGGAGAATAGTTCATTACTGCATTTTAGGACTGCATAATTCATTTGCATTTTTGGGGCTATTTAAATAGATTTTTGAGGGTTGGCCAAATTCTTGGGTATCTTTTCAAACAGTGATTGAGTACACCTAGACATTTATTACATCTTATTCCATTATCACTCATATCATTTCACCAAAACTCATTTAGGGTATCATTATTATTGCATTTATATTTTGCATCATTATTTCATTGTTAGTTCATCATATTCATATCATGTGCACATTCATTATTATATCATAACATTAACATTTACATTTTCATTTTGATTCAAATCATCTACATTAATAATAAAATTGCATCCATATCATCCATTTCACATCATCATTTAGGTTATCAAGTTCAGTTTCATTACATCATTATCATATTACATCATATTCATATCATGTGCATATCATTTATTAAATATTACATCTTCATAATCATATCATTTATCCATTTATCCTATTTCATTATAATTTTCCATTTAAATAATTCATCATTACATCTTGCATTCATTACATACATTATGAAAGAAAATCATTTTTAAAAATTGCATCATACATCATCATACTAGAATCATTTCATCACAACACATCCTGCATTATCATACATAAAATGAAAGAAAATCATTTACATCATCATACATCACGAAAATCATACACAACATAGCATATAGAAATAAACATGCATCCATAACATGAGCATAAATCATCAATAAGACATGCATACTCGAATCACCACTGCATCTCATAAATCTCATCAAAACAAATGTCTAGGAATACAAGGATATCAAATGTTTCAAAAAGATATATCAAATACAATGGAATAAACATGTCAAAATGCTCATCACTAAGGGGCATCCAGCCATGGAACATGGCTACTGCTGCCTCCTGAGGTAGTGGGTCTCGATGGATCTCTACTCCTAGAAGCTCTGATCTCTCATCTGACTGGCTGACCCACACTCCTGGTAGCACGCCTGGAGTGACTGCATGAATGGGTCCAAGACCGAGTACCCAACTGTGTGAAGGTAATCCTCCTCTTGGGTGGTACTGCCTCGAAATACCTCATCCTATAATACTCAATCTCCTGAGCAGTCTCTAGTCCCTCTACTACAACCTCTCTAATAGAGGTGCTCTCAACTAATTTGAGAAGTCTCTCAGCTACCCCCTCATCCTATACATATCCCTCTCAGAAGCTGTCCCTCTCAACCGTAAGCTGCACTACCTGTGGGTCAGGAGGTGGTGGCTATGCAACCTGTGCCTTCAGCTGACTGATCATCTCCTAAGCCTATGCTAACTGACTCCGAAGAGAATGAACCTCTGCCTACAAAATATCAATCTGTCCCTATGAAGGAGCCCTAATGATGATCTGTGGAGCTGAAGTCCTCGGCTAGCCCACCACTCTCGAGGTCCGTGGCCTCATCCTGAAGGGAACATTGAAGAAATATCTTTGTCCTCTACCCCCACCACCTCCGTCATCCCCACTATCATCACTGTTGTCATCCCCCTCCTCTCCTTCATCAATATCCATGGCCGCTACATCCTCTGCCCCTACCTAAGCCTCTCCCTATGGCTACCCTACTGCTACTTGTGCCTACCCTCACCCTCGTTGTATAATCAGTCCTCCGAATAATGGAGTAGGCTCCTCTAGACTAGTAAACCTTGGGAAGGGATGTGTGTAAAAGTATGCAGCATACTCGTCTGTCATCCCTACATTTGTAACCTTCGGATGTATATCCCACTGCGCTGGCTGCAACTCCAAATACTCTGCTCGGGCCGCCTCAATGGTCACAATAGGACCCCACTCTGGTACATCCTCCCAATGCTTGGCATAATGTGCCACACCTTGTGGCATCATCTGTACTAACCCAAGCTACCTTAGGACCCGCATGACTAAGAACCGCTCAATAATGTACGGGGTGCATCCAATCAAATATTTGGATCTCGTACAATAGGGAAACTCTATATCATCTATCTCCCATGGATCACAATCTACATACGGTCTATAGATGATTGTATCTAGATCATCTAGCATGCATCACCAATACTCCAACTTGCCCAGCCTCAGCTGGACAAGAGGCCCTGTGTATGCATAGACATATGGGAACCCAAGGGGATGATCCCTCCGAACAATTGGACGTGTAATAGAAAAATGCTCCCATGAAAATATTTGTAGAAGAGTAACTCCGCAGGAGAGACTCTTCCCATTTGTGTATATGACCTAATGAAGATCGTGGTACATATGGGCAAGCATACATGATCCCCATGAATATCTGGTCCCATGGAGAAGCATATCCTCCAGAATCCTACCCCAACCAACTGATAGTCCCTTTTCCCTATGATCAGGACAAAGGAAACCATCGATCATAGCTACTAAAAATGATGACAATGGGGCATAACTCGATACCATATCCTTCCAAGCAATCTCATACCCATCGGCCTGAGGATCCTGGAAGACTCATCTCAAAGCATCGGTCCCTCCAATCTCCTTGTGATCATAGATCACAAGCTCCCCAATTACTAGAATACCTAGAATCCTATATACGTCCTCTGGTGTCATCGTAATCTCTCATGTCGGTAGATGAAAAGTGTTATGCTCATTGTGCCATCTCTTAGCCAACACAGTCAATAGCCCCCTATTGACCCAATACTGTGGGATCCTCAATAGTGAACTCAAACCACACTAGTCTATCACCCCTAAATCATCCTTTGACAGTCATGAAATCATCTCCAACGTACGGGGAAATCTCTCTCTAATATGGAGGAGGTTAAATTCCTCCTTTACAACATCATCAAGCAATCATAACAAATCAATCAACAAGCAATCTCTAATCAAATCAGTACATCAAATGCAAAATCAATCAGTTCTATCAACAGGCAATCAACTCAATCAAAATCACTACCTATTTATTTTTCATATCGCATTGAAGCAAATCTATCTATCACTTCTACTATTTGTTTTTCATATTGCATGGAAACAAATTTAACAGTCAATATGACTCAATATCTATCTATTTGACTTTCAATCGGGAAAGAAAATTTATCATTACTATTTGTCTTTCAAACAAGAAAGCAAATTTATCAATCTTATTTTTTCTTCAAGCACGAAGACAAGTTTCACCAAAAAAGCTAATCTATTCTTAATGTTCTTCACATGCATAAAATCAATTGTCTAATCTAGCAATAATCATCAAGCACTCATCACAGTTTCTTCAAACTTTCAAATTCGGGAAAAATCCATGGATGTGCCAAAACAGGCCATCAATGTGCTAAACCATGTATGTGCAACTTTAAACCATGGATGCACAAAAATAGAGCTGCCATGCGCAACTCCGTCAATGCGTGACTCTATCTAATTTATGCTCCAAAACAAACCTTCTATGCACTATTTCACCTATGCGCTATTCTATCACACAAATGCGCTAAAATAGACCTTCTATGCAATATTTCACCTATGTGCTATTCTATCACACAAATGTGTTAAAACAGTCACCCTATGCGTCAATCTAGCATCCTATTGGGGCAGCATTTCTGTATGCACTATTACAGGTAACCTATGCGCCATTCTACACTATGTGCGACTGTTTCACACCTATGCGCTACCTTGGATGCATGACTTTATCTACCCTATGCGCTATACTATGGCTCGTATGCATGAAACCGGGACGTGAAAAATCTAAAAATTACAAAAAAATGCAAAAAATCATCAAAAAAATTTACGAAGAGGATCAGGTCGACTCACCAGAGGTTCGTACGTAGCTGGTCTCTAATATCGGTGGGCTCGCTCGAATCTATGGCACTCATAATGTATCGGCATCTTGTTTTCACCTTTCAAAGCTCTGAAAATTACCAAAGGTTACTATTCAAATGACAATGAATTTTCACCTTTTTTACCTTTTAAAGGGGTAAAAGTGTGAAAATATTCAAATTTTTGGCAAAACAAAGCACTATTTCGAGAGCTAAATCACTAATTTTCCTCCGAAAATCATTTCGATTCTTTTATCATGCGATTTATCTCTCGAGGGGGCATATAGCATCGACAATTTCTAGAATTGTGGGGCAAAATTCTTTGAAGCAATGCGTAAAACACATCACTTCAAAGAGGGGCAAAATGTACACATCTAAAAATGGTCATGGTTAATCAAACCTGTTAATTAATTAAATATGAATTATTTAATTAATATTCTTAAGTCATCTACATATAAATAAATTTAATTATTTATTTATATTGTTCATTTTTCCAATTCTTCTAGTTTAATTAAATAAATAAGTTTATTTAATTATTGCTATCTTCCTCTTAATTAATTAAATAGATTTCACAATTTATTTATATTAATTATCACAAATTTAAATTCTAAATTTAAATGATATTCTTCTTTTCTCCATAATTAAATATTTCCAATATTTAATTAAAAGCTTTCTTTCCTCCATATTTAAATATTCTAAAAATATTTAATTAGAAACTTTCTTCTTCTCATATTTAATTAAGTATTTTATATATTTAATTAAAGCACTTTTTATCATCTCTCACACATAATTAAATATTATTTATTTAAATTATGGAAATATCTTCCATCTTTCTCTTAACCTTCCATCATTTTCTCAACTTCTCGATCTCTCACCGTTCATCATAACAGGTTTGAACTCAACCGTTGATCCTTGCCAACTGGATTCTTTCCTTCAAAAATCTGTAAATACAACCCCCTTATGAGTTGAAGAGACACCTCGAATCTTAGATTTCATACACAGTTACTATAGTTGCATTTCCATATTATTAGCATTCTAGCATCATAGCATTTTAGTTTCATAGCTTAAATCATTTAGTCGTGCATAGGCATTTTCAATTAATCACATTCTCCTAAGTTGCCATTTGAACAAGCTGGTGCTTACACAACTGAGAGCCAACACCTTTAATCAAATCCTTGGAGATAGAGGACGATGGGATGAATTTGAAGAAGCTGTTAGAGTTTGCATTTATGATTTTTAATTATTTTTCTTTCAATATAATGTCTTATCGGTGTGTTAGTTTACTGTTTAATTAATCCACATTTTCTAACAACACACTCCCATTTCTCATATTTTGGATATTTCAGCAGACCTCTGTCACGGCCCTGAATTCCCTTTTATAAAACAAGGGAGCCAACAAGCCTTAGGCCAAAGAGTACACATGTCCATTTGTTATTCGACCGCTAATTCCTAATTCAGTTACAATTTCATCATGCGATTGAAAATCATAAGACAAGAATCGTCATTAGTTGTTATGGAAGAAAAGAAACCACCCTCCAAAGGGCCACTTGCTCATGTTGAAAAAGGCATCTTTAACCATTGCAACACTTTATTCCACCTCATCATCTTGTACTTAAATTTGAAAGGAGAATGTGTATTTTCAAATATAGCCTCCGAAGCTAGACCTGTATTATACATGACCAAGTTTCATTTCCCACACATAGTCTTCATATTTCAAATTCATTTGTAAACACCTTTTTCCATAATTCAAAATCATGCTCGGATGGCCAATTAAAAGTCGTAACCTAATCAATCTTATCTTGATAGGGCACATACTTCACCATTACTGACGTGGCCTTCTTATCAAAGTTATCTAAGAAACTGATGACAAATGAAAATTTCTCCAATTTATTCTCCAGCATACCAATGTTAGCATTTTAGCATATCTCATGGGTCTGAGCAATCATGATATTAGTCATCTGATCCTTCCAAATCTGCAAAGGTTTTATCTCATCTTGACTATGCAGAATATGTGGCAAAGAAGTTAAGTACTTTCCATCATATATAGCCTTTAACCCTTTGATCTTTAATTTCATCGAGGCAACATACCCCTGAAAATTTTGCTCCACATCTCCCTTGACAAATTGGTAAGTTGAAATAACCATAGGATACTTATACCCATGTTGTTTTGCTCCCATTGCCATGAATTTCAATTTCTCAATTTTTGGGGTCCATCTGTCCAGCAATGGGGTGGCCACCTCTCTATCTCTTGGGAACATCCTAAGTGCTTGCAACATTAGAGCATAATTTCTCTTAACAATATTTAGTTTTCCCTCGACCTTCTTGCTTAAATGTTTTAGCACAGTGTCGACAATCACCGAATTGCTCCTTCCTTTAGACTCCCGGATTTGTTGCACCATCTCCTTGTATTCCTCAACTTGCTTAATTAATTTCTCCCTAGAAAGTCCTCCTCCCAGGCTATTATCCCTTTCAACTGCAATAGGCACTTGTCCCATGTTATATGGAACAATAGCTAAGGACTGTCCTTGTGAAGAGGGTTGAGATTGCTCCATAGGTGGGTGAGAGATAGTGCGGCTAGAACTAGCCTGCCCTTGAGACCTCAATGTTTCCATTTGTTTTTTAATAAGGCCAACTCAGTTTCTAGCTCTGCCACCTTTTGTTGACTCTTATTATATTCAATAATAATGTCATTGTATTACCCTCTAAGAGTATCCTAATCCTTGGTCAGATCCTCAACAGTTGCCCTAGTGAATTTGGCAACATTTACTACCATATCAACAGCCTCCAATGCTGGGGTATCAACAAATCTTCTTATAACTAAGTGACCACTGAAATTAGATGGTTCTACAACAATTGGTTTCTTGGATCCAATGGACAGAGACCAGATTGCAAAAGCATCCCACTCTTCACTAAAATCCTTCCCTTTAAGCACTAGCATAACTTCTTCATCAGTTGCAAGAAGTGGCCTATTGGGCCTTCTTATTGTATCGAACACCACAACATTGGCAATATCCCATTCAGGAAGTAACAATACTCCACTTTTCTGTACTAATGCTCAGCCCTGCTCTGGTGTTATTTCTTTGAATTTTTCCTTCATTTGTTCTTTGACCTTAGATTGAATTACCTTCTCTAGAAGCTCAGGGTGCAAACTTATTTCTTGTGCCACTTTCTCAGCATATAATGAGACATGTGCTCTCCACACAAAATCTTTAAAAGCACTGGTCTGGATAAAAGAGTCATCCATCATGAACTCTTTGTAGGCCTCCATTCTTAGATCATCATTATTTGTTATTCCCCTTATTTCATCTTTTCCCAACCTTAGAGCAACTGCCCCAAAACTTGATGGAGTGTCCAGTGGGAAAGATGGTGTTCGTTGATGCATTTCATCAGGAGTAACAATGATTTCTTCATCCTCACCACCATCACAATCAACCAACTTTGTTCTTTCAATTTTATGTCTCTTTGGTGATGAGGGACATGTCTGGTCAACAATCCTCAGAGGGGAATCCAGATCAACAATATTTGGCAATGATTGCCCCGAAGAAGATGGTGCAACACTTTTAGCAACTTCACCAGCCCTGCTTCCCATTTTCCTAGAGAAAACCTTTATCTTCTTTGGAGGCTGATAAGTAGGCCTCTCCTCCAACCTTACTTCAGGGTACTCCTCGATATTTTGTGACTTTCCCCTCTCTTCAACAACCTGTTCATCCTTCAAAATCCCCACCAAACTCTCAAAATTGTCAATGGCATACATAGCCCTATTGAACTCACCATTAATACCGAGTATAGGATTGAAAGTAGGTATCTTTTCTTGCTTTCTCTTCACCATCTTGGTGAAGGCGAGGTATTTTCCTTTTTCTCATCTTGTACATCTAAATAAAAAATGTTCTGATAATATCTTCAGGAAAGTAGAAATTATGGACAAAAGTTCTAGTCTAATGCTTAGCCTTCATTTGAGAGATAAAACCCTTAGGATCATGATTCCTAGGGCGTACAATCTTTAATCCATAAGGTCTAAGCAATGTGTACAAATCCTTCCATCCTCCCTTTGCCATAACAAAATCAGCAAACGTTGTATACTCAGGGAAGAAAGACCCTTTCTTCTATTCTACTGGCAGATGTACTTCTTGAGCACACCCCAACTATCTCATGATTTCTAGAAATCCAATTCTCAGAGGCACATCCCTCAGAAAAACATAAGGGTTGACATTTGTGCCATATACTCTAAAAATTATTGTATTATGGTAAGGGATAAAATCTCCCCAATTATGTGTCAATTTCAATTCAGGCCTTCTCTCCATCGGCCTCAAGAAATCATGAATCTCTTTAGGAATCCTCTGAGAATCAAGAACTAGAGCCTTCTTCAATTTGGATCCAAAGACATTTTGGAATGTTACATAATCAAACTTGTGATCATGCATATCAAGGATTGTAGTCCAATATTGGACAATAATTTCAATACTACCCTCCTTCTTCAATTCCATATCCTTTACAAACATTGCCTAACCCCTATATAAATAGTTGAATCAACAGGGAATACCATCTGAAACCAACCCACTTCTTTCCTTCCTTTAGAGCCACTAGAAACCCATGCATCTTCTCTTCCAAATGAGTGGCAAAATCATATACCACGTTAAAACCTGGATGTTGAATGTTTACAGCCATGTACATGACATCAGTAGGTAGAGTATTCTTCAAATGAATTCCTAGAACTTTGCACAAGGAACAAACTATCTTCTTGAAATAGTTAGAGAAATAGTTTACAAGAGAAGGCTTTGGCTCATTCTTGCCAATTACTACCTGTTTCTTGTTCTTTCCCTTTCCTGAGGTTGCCAAATGAGGTACCAAAAGAGATGTTCTGAACAAACCCTTGGTATTTCTATATTCTTCTCTGAAAGCCTCGAGATTTATGGCAACCATATCTTGACTCCATTCATGTAGACCAAATATTTCTGCAATTTCCTCCCTGGTTATCTTTACCATTTCTATGCCAAAGTATGTTCTAACAACTCTAGTTACAGGGTCATACCTCGCAACAATATCTTTCAATAAATCTACATCCAAGTAAACATTAGGAACCATCAGCTTGCCCAAATTCAACCTCCATGGGTTACACAAAGGAACACATAAATTCCTTTTCCCAAACCAATTTGAGAACAACTGCCATCCAGTATATGGTAATTCAATGTCTCGAGCTGCACATTGCTTGTTAGTTAATCTTTCCATGAGCAATGGCCCATAGAAAAAAGCCTTTCCCTCAGGCCTTTTTCTAGTAGAGGGCTTTAATAAATCTATAATAACCTAGGAAAAAGGTCTGGTAGTCACCTCAGAGCCAGAGCTTCGGGCCTTGGGTGCCATTTATACAATACAAGGAATAACTCGAGCTAGGGTTTTTATATGTCTAACAACTATAACTCACACCCTATAAATTTAAACAAAAAATGCATCACAATTCTAGAAGCCACAAAAATTATCAAGACAAGCTTTAAGATACTTTAAAGAAAATCTACTCGAACAATCCTTTAGCAACGGAACAAGAAGCAATCGATAATGGTTCTTCAAGCAACCATAAAAACTTCTAAAAACACAAGAAATGGTGTATGTGTTACTTACAGTTTCACTTACAGAACGTTAATGACAATGAGGCTAGAAAATGACAAAGATGGCTTGCTTCATTTAGCACCAGGAAATTCTTCCTCAGCGTGGAGATACAAATAAAAATAGAAATTCACTGATATTTTAGCATTTAATTATGAGAGAAGAGTCAAACTCGACCATTACTATTCACTCGCGTGAGATAATACAGCTATAGTACAACACCAGCCTATTTCAAATATAAGTCATTGATCAAAAACAATGTAGGCCAGGAGAACAACTCAGATTGAGTCAAAACAGTTTGAAAATGCCACATCCGTTCACCAGTCTTTAGGCAAACAGGAAATAACCTATCGGGCACCACATTAGCATGGAACGGGCCCGACCTTGGTTGTCCTTTGTACAACATTGGTGTCCACACATCAAAAATTCTCACACCTCATAGCATTATTAAAACTAAAGTTTTAATTATGTGAGGTCAACGAGGAACGACCATGATGCATCGGTAAAGAAATAACTATCAACGCCAACATCCATCATCGGTCAGTGAATAAAAATTGGCCCCCACAATCATATGCAATAGGTTGCAGCATATTGCATACCTCACACCACTTTTATAACGTCTTTAGGAAACCTTGCGAGGTCTACGAGGAACGGTCCAGATGAGGATCACTCCATCCAACGGCTATGCAATCTGTACATGCAAAAAAGTTATTTATAAAAGGGGGACTGACTAGGTGGATGGGGAAATGACCCTCGAGGTCAAAAATATTTTTTAGAGGTTAATCTATAACATTTTACCAATCTGACACTATGGAAAAATATAATACGGTCAGGACACAAAAGACCGAGAGGACAGGTAAAGAGGGTCTGGTAAAGTCACGACCAAAAGGGGTTAAGACCACACTTAAACGACTGGCCATCATTAATAATAAGTCAACATTCGAAAAGAACACCTATGACCCAGACTCATTTGTAAAACCCAAAACCCAACCAATTAGAGCCAAGGATAAAATAAAATAAACTCACAAGGGGAAGAATTTAAAAGCTCCACCAGTGGCTCTAATTGGGGATGTATGCCCCTTGTGGGTATAGAAAGATTCCAAAATCTATGGTTACACAGACTAGATATAGAGAGAATCAAAACCAAGGACTTGTTCGGACAAGACGAGCAGACAAAAGAAAAAGAAAAAGAAAACACACCTATATACACTACTTACAAGACTGTACAACGTACATGGAAAAAGAGCGACTTCAAGAGAAATAGTATTTCAAGAATTTTCCATGTACTGGCAATTTAAGAACTTCACCTGTAAGTGACTATAAGAAATACAAATCTTCTCCATGTGTATCCTTAATTATATATGGGCCTAGCTAGAGGGGATCAAACTTTCCATGCTTGCCCTTATCTTCTCATCTTGCATTCTAGAGCAACATAGTTGCTTCGATATAAAATTTTCTCTCAACTGCCTTTTTGTCATAGAGGTGCTTTACCTGAAGCTACATTCTTTCATTTCTCTTATGAGCCTCTCTTCTAGTTTCATCCAGTTGATTCGATTCATCCATTATGTGTTGCATCTCATCACATGCATCATCATCATATTCCTGGACAAATTCATACATCTTCAACAAGTTGTTTTGTGGGATATGTGCCTCCATCCCATAGACTAGGTTAAAAGGTGAATGACCAATTGCCTTCTTGACAATTGTCCTGTTAGCCCATAGTGCTAGTTTTAATTTTGAATCCCAAGCCCTTTTGTTCTTCTCGATCATACGTTTGAAGATCTTCATCAGGCTCTTATTACTGGACTCTGCCTATCCATTTCCTTGTGGATGATAAGGGGAAGAATATGAAACATTTATACCATATTGATTATGGAAATTAACAAATTCCTCTAACCTGAAACACATTGCATTGTTTGAAAAAATTCTTTCAAGTACCCCGAATCAGCTTAAGATATTATCAATCAAAAAATCAATAACAACTTTACTTGTGGCCCTTCTGGCTAGGATTGCTTCAATCCATTTAGTAAAGTAATCAGTTGCCACCAATATTCATGCATGTCCTCCACTATATTTTTTAGATATCTCCCCTATGAAGTCAATACCCCATTGCTAGAAAGGAGCTGAAACAAACACAAGTCTCAATGACAGATTACCAGAAAATTTCAGCTTACCGGCAAACTTCTAACATGCGTTACATATTTTGACATACCTGTGAGCATCCTTGAATATAGTAGGCCACTAGTATCCTACTCTTAA
>CM021102.1:454447418-454519534 GCA_007115665.2 Sequoiadendron giganteum
CTAAAGATGACAAGTTGATACCTTACAAAAGAATGGTGGACGATTTCAAGAAATACTTTGTTAATATCAAGTTCATACAGATTCCACGCATTGATAATAAAGCAGCAAACACAATAGAAACAATCACCTCTCTACTTCAGTTGACAGAGAATCAAACACGGTACAATTTCTTGGTGGAACAATTGTTTTCTCCCGCCCATGACAATCCCGAAACTCAGGTCATTTTCCACTTAACCAATTTTGATTCTCCCTTGTATGGCCAAATTTACACTTACCTAAAGGATACTATTTTACCCTTAGACTTGTCTAGGAATCAGAAAAGAAATTTCATCCATCAATCATCCCATTACACCTTAATTGCTGACATCTTATATTGGCGTGGTTTGGATGGTACCCTCCTTAGATGTCTCGAACACGATGAATCTAAAAAGGCCTTACAAGAGGTACATAGTGGAATTTGTGGGACACACTCAAGTGGACTAACCTTAGCAAAGAAACTTGTTTGATTGGGTTATTACTGGCCAACCATGGAGAAGGAATCATTCATCTTTGTGAAGAAATGTGAAAAATGTCAAATTCATGGGAATCTCATTCACGCTCCTGCTCAGGAATTACAACCTTTCACCACAACATGGCCTTTCACTCAGTGGGGATTGGACTTGGTTGGCAAGATACACCCATCATCTTCAAATGGACATAAATTCATCATTATAGCCACTGAGTATTTCACTAAATGGATTGAAGTTGTTCCCCTCACAACTGTTACTGGCAAACAAATCTCTTCATTCATTTTGAACTATATCATCTATCGATATGGTATTCCCAACTCCATTATCACAGACAATGGAAGACCCTTTAAAAATCAGGATGTTGATGAGCTATGTGAAAGATTATGCATCCAACACAGGTTCTCTATGCCTTACTATCCACAAGGGAATGGTCAAGCTGAAGCTTCCAATAAAACAATTCTGAAGATTTTGAAGAAAATAGTGAATGAAGCAGGTCGTGATTGGCATGTCCAATTAAATCTAGCATTGTGGGCATACATAACAAGTATTCGCACACCAATAGGAGCTACCCCTTATGCTTTGGTCTATGGAGCAGAAGCTATTTTACCACTAGAAGTCGAGATTCCCTCACTTCGAGTATCACTAAAGGGGTTAATCAATGATGAAGACTATAGATTATCCAGGTTGCAAGAGCTAGAACTACTTGATGAACGGTGCCAAACTGCAGTCAATCATTTGAAGGGATATCAACAAGTTATGTCCTACAGCTACAATCACAGAGTCAAACCACGAACTTTTCAAGTGGGTGACTTAGTTCTCAAAGAAAACCCTCATAATCAACAGGATCAGGAAAAGAAAGGCAAGTTCGAACCTAATTGGTTGGGCCCTTTCGTTATCATTGCAGTGTACGAATCGGGGGCATATCAGTTGTCAACTGCAAAAGGGGACCTATTTGAAGATCCAACCAACAACATTCATTTGAAGAAGTTTTATGCCTGAGAAAATATCAAAAACAATATAAAAAGTCTTGAGAAAATATCAAAAACAATATAAAAAGTCCTGAGAATATATCAAAAACAATATAAAAAGTCCTGAGAAAATATCAAAAACAATATAAAAAGTCCTAAAAAAAAATACTAAAAAATCAAAAAGAGCAAAATTACAAAAAATCAAAAAAAAGAAAAAAATCATTGCCTTGATGAAAACTTGGCAAACAGGCATCTTGGTAATAGCAAAAATATCATAAAATCAGGAAAAGGTGCAATAAAAACAAATGGTGAAAACTGGGCAAACAGGCATTGTTTGTGATTTTATTTGGCTCTCTCGTCTATTGGGATTCATTTTATCCATCTTTTCAACGACATCACACACATGCCTCGCCATCATAGTTTACATTGCATCATCTCCTTGAAATGACAAGGACCTCATCATGGCTTGATGAATTA
This sequence comes from Sequoiadendron giganteum, assembly GCA_007115665.2. Classification (NCBI taxonomy): domain Eukaryota; kingdom Viridiplantae; phylum Streptophyta; class Pinopsida; order Cupressales; family Cupressaceae; genus Sequoiadendron; species Sequoiadendron giganteum. The sequence goes on from CM021102.1 coordinate 454,449,373, forward strand.
GGATTATCCTTAGGAGTAGTTGTGTCTAGCAAGAGTCAAAGTACAAGGTCACTAAGGGGAAATTCGCTTCTTGGAGCTTTTTGAGCAAACGACAACATGTGTCTCAAATCAAAATATCAAGAAACAACAAACTTATCCAATTACAATGAGGCTACATGACTGTTTTGACAAATGAACAAATTGGATGATCTTAATTTGAATAAAATGAATGATAAAATCAAAGCAACAAGTTGCAATTGTTGTTTTGATATTTGCTGACATCATGTCTTTGGAGTGATTCAATGATGTATTGAACTAGAATCACAAGGAAGAAGTATGATTTTTCTGTGTTTGTTGTCTGTAAGCTAATCATTAGTATTGTGCAAATTTGTCATGGGACATGCTCTACAATGTATCATTGATGACATTTCAGAATTTGCATAGGAAAATGGTTAACTTTTGTCTGTTTATGCAAACAATACTCAGGTCATCTTGGTTCAATTATACCTTGATGCTTGTATTAATTTTCTATATCAAACATCATGAAAGCAGTACGTAGGTAATCATTGGTGCTAACATACCCTTTGATGCTTGTACTAACTTTCAACATATCAAAAGGTTCAATGATGAAAACCAAGCACAACATGAAATGACAACAAGGAGAATAGTTCATTACTGCACTTTAGGACTGCTCATTTACATTTTTTTTGGGGCTGTTTAAATAGATTTTTGAGGGTTGGCCAAATTCTTGGGTATCTTTTTAGACAACGATTGAGTACAACTGGACATTTGTTACATCTTCTTCCAGTATCACTCACATCATTTCACCAAAACTCATTCATTTTATCATTATTCTTGCATTTATATTTTGCATCATCATCTCATTGTTAGTTCGTCATATTCATATCACTTGCATAAATCATTCATTATTATATCATAACATTAACATTTACATTTTCATTTTGATTCACATCATCTACATTAATAATAAAATTGCATCCATATCATCCATTTCACATCATCATTTAGGTTATCATGTTCATTTCCATTACATTATTATTATTATCATCACATTACATCATTATCCATGTCATGTGCATATCATTCATTCAATATTACATTTTAATAATTAAATCATTTATCCATTTATCTCATTTCATCATAATGTTCCATTTAAATCATTCATCATTACATCATATCATTTTCACATCATTAAAAGCATTCACCATTACATCTTACATCTTGCATTCATTACATACATTATGAAAGAAAATCATTTTAAATTGCACCATACATAATCATATTAGAATCATTTCATCACAACACATCCTGCATTATCATACATAAAATGAAATAAAAACATTTACATCATCATTTGCATAATCATACATCATGAAAATCATACACAACATAACATATAGAAATAAACATGCATCCATAACATGAACATAAATCATCCATAACACATGCATAATTGAATCACCACTACATCTCATAAATCTCATCAAAATAAATGTCTAGAAATACAAGGATATCAAATGTTTCAAAAAGATATATCAAATACAATGGAATAAACATGTCAAAATGCTCATCACTGAGGGGCATCTGGTCATGGAACATGGTTGCTACTGCCTCTTGAGGTAGTGGGTCTCGATGGATCTCTACTCTCAGAAGCTCTGATCTTTTGTCTGACTGGCTAACCCACACTCCTGGTAGCACTCCTGGAGTGGCTACGTGAGTGGGTCCGAGACCGAGTACCCGACTGTGTGAAGGCAATCCTCCTCTCGGGTGGTACTACCTCGAAATACCTCATCCTATAATACTTGGCCTCCCGAGTAGTCTCTAGTCCCTCTGCTACAACCTCTCCAATAGAGGTGCTCTAAACTGATCTGAGAAGTCTCTCGGCTACCCCCTCAGCCTGTACACATCTCTCTCAGAAGTTGTCCCTCTCAGCCGTAAGCTACGCTACTTGTGGGTTAGGAGGTGGTGGCTGTGCAACCTGTGCCTATAGCTAACTGATCGTCCTCTGAGCCTGTGCCAACTGACTCCACAGAGTCTGAACCTCTGCCTGTAATGCATCAATTTGTCCCTGTGAGGGAGCCTTGATAATGATCCATGGAGCCGAAGTACTCGGTTGGTCCACCACTCTCAAGGTCTGTGGCCTCGTCCTGAGGGGAACATTAAAGAAATATCTCTATCCTCCGCCCCCACCACCTTCATCATCCCCACTGTCATCATTGTTGTCATCCTAGCTACCAGAGTCATCCTCCTCATCTCCCCCCTCATCAATATCCATAACCGCTACATCCTCTGCCCCTGCCTGAGCCTCTCCCTATGGTTGCCCTACTACTACCTGTGCCTACCCTCACCCTCGATGTATAATTGGTCCTCCCAATAATGGATTAGGCTCCTCTGGACTAGTAAACCTTAGGAAGGGATGTGTGTAAAAGTATGCACCATACTCATCTATCATCCCTGCATCTGTAACCTCTGGATGCATAGCCCACTGCATTAGCTGCAACTCCAAATACTCTGCTCGAGCCACCTCAATGGTCACAATAGGACCCCACTATGGTATATCCTCTCGGTGCCTAGCATAATGTGCCACACCCTGCAGCATCATCTATACTAACCCCAGCTGCCTCAAGACTCTCATCACTAGAAACCGCTCAATAATGTATGGGGTGCATCCAATCAAATATCTGGATCTCGTACAATAAGGAAACTCTATATCATATGTCTCCCACAGATCACAATCTACATACGGTCTCCAAATGACTGTATCCAGATCATCTAACACGCGTCACCAATACTCCAACTTGCCCAGCCTTGGCTGGACAAGAGGCCCTATGTATGCATAGACATATGGGAACCCAAGGGGACGATCCCTCCAAACAATGGGACGTGCAATGGAAAAATGCTCCCATGCAAATATCTATAGAAGAGTAACTTTGCAGGAGAGACTCTTCCCATCTGTGTATATGACCTGATGAAGATCGTGGTATAGATGGGCAAGCATACATGATCCCCATGCATATCTGGTCCCATGGAGAAGCATATCCTCTAGAATCCTACCCCAACCAACTAATAGTCCCTTTGCCCTATGATCAAGATAAAGGAAACCATTGATCATACCTACTAACACTGATGGCAGTGGGGCATAACTCGATACCATATCCTTCCAGGCAATCTCATACCCGTCAGCATGAGGATCCTGGAAGACTCATCTCAAAGCATCGGTCCCTCCAATGTCCTTGTGATCATAGATCACAAGCTCCCCAACTATCGGAATACCTAGAATCCTATATATGTCCTCTGGCATCACCGTAATCTCTCATGTCGGTAGATGAAAAGTGTTATGCTCGCTGTGCCATCTCTCAACCAACACAGTCAATAGCCCCTTGTTGACCCGATACTATGGGATCCTCAACAGTGAACTCAAACCACACTGGTCTATCACCCCTAAATCATCCTGTGACAATCGTGGAATCATCTCCCACGTACGAGGAAATCTCTCTCTAATATGGAGGAGGTTAAATTCCTCCTTTACAACATCATCAAGCAATCATAACAAATCAATCAACAAGCAATCTCTAATCAAATCAGTACATCAAAAGAAAAATCAATCAGTTGAATCAACAGGCAATCAACTCAATCAAAATCACTACCTATTTATTTTTCATATCGCATGGAAACAAATTTAATAGTCAACATGACTCAATATCTATCTATTTGACTTTCAATCGGGAAAGCAAATCTATCATTACTATTTGTCTTTCAAATAGGAAAGCAAATTTATCAATCTTATTTGTTCTTCAAGCACGAAGACAAGTTTTTCAAAACAAGCTAATCTATTCTTGATGTTATTCAAAAGCATAAAATCAGTTGTCTAATCTAGCAACAATCATCAAACACTCATCATAGTTTCTTCAAACTTTCAAAATCGGGAAAAATCCATGGATGCGCCAAAACAGGCCATCAATGCGTTAAACCATGTATGTGCAACTTTAAACCATGGATGCGCTAAAATAGAGTTGCTATGCGCAACTCTGTTAATGCGCGACTCTATCTAATCTATGCGCCAAAACAGACCTTTTATACGCTATTTCACCTATGCGCTATTCTATCACACAAATGCGCTAAAATAGTCACCCTATACGCCAATTCACCCTATGCGCCAATCTAGCATCCTACACGGGTAGCATTTCTGTATGCGCTATTACAGGTAACCTATGCGCCATAATATGGCTTGTATGCACTAAATCGAGACGTGAAAAATCTAAAAATTACAAAACAAATGCGAAAAATCATTAAAAAAAATTATGAAGAGGATCAGGTCGACTTACCAAAGGTTTGTACACAACTGGTCTCTGATACTGGCGGGCTCGCTCGAATCTGTGGCGCTCATAATGGATCGGCATCTTGTTTTCACCTCTTAGAGCTCTAAAAATTACCAAAGGTTACTGTTCAAATGACAATGACTTTTCACCTTTTTCACCTTTTAAGGGGGTAAAAGTGTGAAAATATTCAAATTTTTGGCAAAACAGAGCGCCATTTTGAGAGCTAAATCACTAATTTTCCTTTGAAAATCATTTCGATCCTTTTATCATGCAATTTATCTCTCGAGGGGGCATATAGCATCAGCAATTTCTAGAATTCTGGGGCAAAATTCTTTGAAGCAATGCGTAAAACACATCACTTCAAAGAGGGGCAAAATGTACACATCTAAAAATGGTCACGGTTAATCAAACCTGTTAATTAATTAAATATAATTATTTAATTAATTTTAAGTTTCATCTACATATAAATAAATTTAATTATTTATTTATATTGTTCATTTTTCTAAATCTTCTAGTTTAATTAAATAAATAAGTTTATTTAATTATTGCTATCTTCCTCTTAATTAATTAAATAGATTTCACAATTTATTTATATTAATTATCACAAATTTAAATTCTAAATTTAAATGATATTCTTCTTTTCTCCATAATTAAATATTTCCAATATTTAATTAAAAGCTTTCTTTCCTCCATATTTAAATATTCTAAAAATATTTAATTAGAAACTTTCTTCTTCTCATATTTAATTAAGTATTTTATATATTTAATTAAAGCACTTTTTATCATCTCTCACACATAATTAAATATTATTTATTTAAATTATGGAAATATCTTCCATCTTTCTCTTAACCTTCCATCATTTTCTCAACTTCTCGATCTCTCACCGTTCATCATAACAGGTTTGAACTCAACCGTTGATCCTTGCCAACTGGATTCTTTCCTTCAAAAATCTGTAAATACAACCCCCTTATGAGTTGAAGAGACACCTCGAATCTTAGATTTCATACACAGTTACTATAGTTGCATTTCCATATTATTAGCATTCTAGCATCATAGCATTTTAGTTTCATAGCTTAAATCATTTAGTCGTGCATAGGCATTTTCAATTAATCACATTCTCCTAAGTTGCCATTTGAACAAGCTGGTGCTTACACAACTGAGAGCCAACACCTTTAATCAAATCCTTGGAGATAGAGGACGATGGGATGAATTTGAAGAAGCTGTTAGAGTTTGCATTTATGATTTTTAATTATTTTTCTTTCAATATAATGTCTTATCGGTGTGTTAGTTTACTGTTTAATTAATCCACATTTTCTAACAACACACTCCCATTTCTCATATTTTGGATATTTCAGCAGACCTCTGTCACGGCCCTGAATTCCCTTTTATAAAACAAGGGAGCCAACAAGCCTTAGGCCAAAGAGTACACATGTCCATTTGTTATTCGACCGCTAATTCCTAATTCAGTTACAATTTCATCATGCGATTGAAAATCATAAGACAAGAATCGTCATTAGTTGTTATGGAAGAAAAGAAACCACCCTCCAAAGGGCCACTTGCTCATGTTGAAAAAGGCATCTTTAACCATTGCAACACTTTATTCCACCTCATCATCTTGTACTTAAATTTGAAAGGAGAATGTGTATTTTCAAATATAGCCTCCGAAGCTAGACCTGTATTATACATGACCAAGTTTCATTTCCCACACATAGTCTTCATATTTCAAATTCATTTGTAAACACCTTTTTCCATAATTCAAAATCATGCTCGGATGGCCAATTAAAAGTCGTAACCTAATCAATCTTATCTTGATAGGGCACATACTTCACCATTACTGACGTGGCCTTCTTATCAAAGTTATCTAAGAAACTGATGACAAATGAAAATTTCTCCAATTTATTCTCCAGCATACCAATGTTAGCATTTTAGCATATCTCATGGGTCTGAGCAATCATGATATTAGTCATCTGATCCTTCCAAATCTGCAAAGGTTTTATCTCATCTTGACTATGCAGAATATGTGGCAAAGAAGTTAAGTACTTTCCATCATATATAGCCTTTAACCCTTTGATCTTTAATTTCATCGAGGCAACATACCCCTGAAAATTTTGCTCCACATCTCCCTTGACAAATTGGTAAGTTGAAATAACCATAGGATACTTATACCCATGTTGTTTTGCTCCCATTGCCATGAATTTCAATTTCTCAATTTTTGGGGTCCATTTGTCCAGCAATGGGGTGGCCACCTCTCTATCTCTTGGGAACATCCTAAGTGCTTGCAACATTAGAGCATAATTTCTCTTAACAATATTTAGTTTTCCCTCGACCTTCTTTCTTAAATGTTTTAGCACAGTGTCGACAATCACCGAATTGCTCCTTCCTTTAGACTCCCGGATTTGTTGCACCTTCTCCTTGTATTCCTCAACTTGCTTAATTAATTTCTCCCTAGAAAGTCCTCCTCCCAGGCTATTATCCCTTTCAAATGAAATAGGCACTTGTCCCATGTTATATGGAACGATAGCTAAGGACTGTCCTTGTGAAGATGGTTGAGATTGGTCCATAGGTGGGTGAGAGATAGTGCGGATAGAACTAGCCTGCCCTTGAGACCTCAATGCTTCCATTTGTTTTCTTAATAAGGCCAACTCAGTTTCTAGCTCTGCCACCTTTTGTTGACTCTTATTATATTCAATAATAATGTCATTGTATTACCCTCTAAGAGTATCCTAATCCTTGGTCAGATCCTCAACAGTTGCCCTAGTGAATTTGGCAACATTTACTACCATATCAACAGCCTCCAATGCTGGGGTATCAACAAATCTTCTTATAACTAAGTGACCACTGAAATTAGATGGTTCTACAACAATTGGTTTCTTGGATCCAATGGACAGAGACCAGATTGCAAAAGCATCCCACTCTTCACTAAAATCCTTCCCTTTAAGCACTAGCATAACTTCTTCATCAGTTGCAAGAAGTGGCCTATTGGGCCTTCTTATTGTATCGAACACCACAACATTGGCAATATCCCATTCAGGAAGTAACAATACTCCACTTTTCTGTACTAATGCTCAGCCCTGCTCTGGTGTTATTTCTTTGAATTTTTCCTTCATTTGTTCTTTGACCTTAGATTGAATTACCTTCTCTAGAAGCTCAGGGTGCAAACTTATTTTTTGTGCCACTTTCTTAGCAAATAATGAGACATGTGCTCTCAACACAAAATCTTTAAAAGCACTAGTCTGGATAAAAGAGTCATCCATCATGAAATCTTTGTAGGCCTCCATTCTTAGATCATCATTATTTGTTAATCCCCTTATTTCATCTTTTCCCAACCTTAGAGCAACTGCCCCAAAACTTGATGGAGTGTCCCATGGGAAAGATGGTGTTCGTTGATGCATTTCATCAGGAGTAACAATGATTTCTTCATCCTCACCACCATCACAATCAACCAACTTTGTTCTTTCAATTTTATGTCTCTTTGGTGATGAGGGACATGTCTGGTCAACAATCCTCAGAGGGGAATCCAGATCAACAATATTTGGCAATGATTGCCCCGAAGAAGATGGTGCAACACTTTTAGCAACTTCACCAGCCCTGCTTCCCATTTTCCTAGAGAAAACCTTTATCTTCTTTGGAGGCTGATAAGTAGGCCTCTCCTCCAACCTTAATTTAGGGTACTCCTCAATATTTTGTGACTTTCCCCTCTCTTCCACAACCTGTTCATCCTTCAAAATCCCCACCAAACTCTCAAAATTCTCAATGGCATACATTGCCCTATTGAACTCACCACTAATATTGGGTATAGGATTGAAAGTAGGTATCTTTTCTTGCTTTCTCTTCACCATCTTGGTGAAGGTGAGGTATTTTCCATTTTTTTCATCTTGTACATCTACATCAAAAATGTTTCTGATAATATCTTCAGGAAATTAGAAATTAAGGACAAAAGTTCTAGTCTGATGCTTAGCCTTCATTTGAGAGATAAAACCCTTAGGATCATGATTCCTAGGGCGTACAGTCTTTAATCCATAAGGTCTAAGCAATGTGTACAAATCCTTCCATCTTCCCTTTGTCATAACAAAATCAGCAAATGTTGTATACTCAGAGAAGAAAGACCCTTTCTTCTATTCTACTGGCAGATGTACTTCTTGAGCACACCCCAACTATCTCATGATTTCTAGAAATCCAATTCTCAGAGGCACATCCCTCAGAAAAACATAAGGGTTGACATTTGTGCCATATACTCTAAAAATTATTGTATTATGGTAAGGGATAAAATCTCCCCAATTATGTGTCAATTTCAATTCAGGCCTTCTCTCCATCGGCCTCAAGAAATCATGAATCTCTTTAGGAATCCTCTGAGAATCAAGAACTAGAGCCTTCTTCAATTTGGATCCAAAGACATTTTGGAATGTTACATAATCAAACTTGTGATCATGCATATCAAGGATTGTAGTCCAATATTGGACAATAATTTCAATACTACCCTCCTTCTTCAATTCCATATCCTTTACAAACATTGCCTAACCCCTATATAAATAGTTGAATCAACAGGGAATACCATCTGAAACCAACCCACTTCTTTCCTTCCTTTAGAGCCACTAGAAACCCATGCATCTTCTCTTCCAAATGAGTGGCAAAATCATATACCACGTTAAAACCTGGATGTTGAATGTTTACAGCCATGTACATGACATCAGTAGGTAGAGTATTCTTCAAATGAATTCCTAGAACTTTGCACAAGGAACAAACTATCTTCTTGAAATAGTTAGAGAAATAGTTTACAAGAGAAGGCTTTGGCTCATTCTTGCCAATTACTACCTGTTTCTTGTTCTTTCCCTTTCCTGAGGTTGCCAAATGAGGTACCAAAAGAGATGTTCTGAACAAACCCTTGGTATTTCTATATTCTTCTCTGAAAGCCTCGAGATTTATGGCAACCATATCTTGACTCCATTCATGTAGACCAAATATTTCTGCAATTTCCTCCCTGGTTATCTTTACCATTTCTATGCCAAAGTATGTTCTAACAACTCTAGTTACAGGGTCATACCTCGCAACAATATCTTTCAATAAATCTACATCCAAGTAAACATTAGGAACCATCAGCTTGCCCAAATTCAACCTCCATGGGTTACACAAAGGAACACATAAATTCCTTTTCCCAAACCAATTTGAGAACAACTGCCATCCAGTATATGGTAATTCAATGTCTCGAGCTGCACATTGCTTGTTAGTTAATCTTTCCATGAGCAATGGCCCATAGAAAAAAGCCTTTCCCTCAGGCCTTTTTCTAGTAGAGGGCTTTAATAAATCTATAATAACCTAGGAAAAAGGTCTGGTAGTCACCTCAGAGCCAGAGCTTCGGGCCTTGGGTGCCATTTATACAATACAAGGAATAACTCGAGCTAGGGTTTTTATATGTCTAACAACTATAACTCACACCCTATAAATTTAAACAAAAAATGCATCACAATTCTAGAAGCCACAAAAATTATCAAGACAAGCTTTAAGATACTTTAAAGAAAATCTACTCGAACAATCCTTTAGCAACGGAACAAGAAGCAATCGATAATGGTTCTTCAAGCAACCATAAAAACTTCTAAAAACACAAGAAATGGTGTATGTGTTACTTACAGTTTCACTTACAGAACGTTAATGACAATGAGGCTAGAAAATGACAAAGATGGCTTGCTTCATTTAGCACCAGGAAATTCTTCCTCAGCGTGGAGATACAAATAAAAATAGAAATTCACTGATATTTTAGCATTTAATTATGAGAGAAGAGTCAAACTCGACCATTACTATTCACTCGCGTGAGATAATACAGCTATAGTACAACACCAGCCTATTTCAAATATAAGTCATTGATCAAAAACAATGTAGGCCAGGAGAACAACTCAGATTGAGTCAAAACAGTTTGAAAATGCCACATCCGTTCACCAGTCTTTAGGCAAACAGGAAATAACCTATCGGGCACCACATTAGCATGGAACGGGCCCGACCTTGGTTGTCCTTTGTACAACATTGGTGTCCACACATCAAAAATTCTCACACCTCATAGCATTATTAAAACTAAAGTTTTAATTATGTGAGGTCAACGAGGAACGACCATGATGCATCGGTAAAGAAATAACTATCAACGCCAACATCCATCATCGGTCAGTGAATAAAAATTGGCCCCCACAATCATATGCAATAGGTTGCAGCATATTGCATACCTCACACCACTTTTATAACGTCTTTAGGAAACCTTGCGAGGTCTACGAGGAACGGTCCAGATGAGGATCACTCCATCCAACGGCTATGCAATCTGTACATGCAAAAAAGTTATTTATAAAAGGGGGACTGACTAGGTGGATGGGGAAATGACCCTCGAGGTCAAAAATATTTTTTAGAGGTTAATCTATAACATTTTACCAATCTGACACTATGGAAAAATATAATACGGTCAGGACACAAAAGACCGAGAGGACAGGTAAAGAGGGTCTGGTAAAGTCACGACCAAAAGGGGTTAAGACCACACTTAAACGACTGGCCATCATTAATAATAAGTCAACATTCGAAAAGAACACCTATGACCCAGACTCATTTGTAAAACCCAAAACCCAACCAATTAGAGCCAAGGATAAAATAAAATAAACTCACAAGGGGAAGAATTTAAAAGCTCCACCAGTGGCTCTAATTGGGGATGTATGCCCCTTGTGGGTATAGAAAGATTCCAAAATCTATGGTTACACAGACTAGATATAGAGAGAATCAAAACCAAGGACTTGTTCGGACAAGACGAGCAGACAAAAGAAAAAGAAAAAGAAAACACACCTATATACACTACTTACAAGACTGTACAACGTACATGGAAAAAGAGCGACTTCAAGAGAAATAGTATTTCAAGAATTTTCCATGTACTGGCAATTTAAGAACTTCACCTGTAAGTGACTATAAGAAATACAAATCTTCTCCATGTGTATCCTTAATTATATATGGGCCTAGCTAGAGGGGATCAAACTTTCCATGCTTGCCCTTATCTTCTCATCTTGCATTCTAGAGCAACATAGTTGCTTCGATATAAAATTTTCTCTCAACTGCCTTTTTGTCATAGAGGTGCTTTACCTGAAGCTACATTCTTTCATTTCTCTTATGAGCCTCTCTTCTAGTTTCATCCAGTTGATTCGATTCATCCATTATGTGTTGCATCTCATCACATGCATCATCATCATATTCCTGGACAAATTCATACATCTTCAACAAGTTGTTTTGTGGGATATGTGCCTCCATCCCATAGACTAGGTTAAAAGGTGAATGACCAATTGCCTTCTTGACAATTGTCCTGTTAGCCCATAGTGCTAGTTTTAATTTTGAATCCCAAGCCCTTTTGTTCTTCTCGATCATACGTTTGAAGATCTTCATCAGGCTCTTATTACTGGACTCTGCCTATCCATTTCCTTGTGGATGATAAGGGGAAGAATATGAAACATTTATACCATATTGATTATGGAAATTAACAAATTCCTCTAACCTGAAACACATTGCATTGTTTGAAAAAATTCTTTCAAGTACCCCGAATCAGCTTAAGATATTATCAATCAAAAAATCAATAACAACTTTACTTGTGGCCCTTCTGGCTAGGATTGCTTCAATCCATTTAGTAAAGTAATCAGTTGCCACCAATATTCATGCATGTCCTCCACTATATTTTTTAGATATCTCCCCTATGAAGTCAATACCCCATTGCTAGAAAGGAGCTGAAACAAACACAAGTCTCAATGACAGATTACCAGAAAATTTCAGCTTACCGGCAAACTTCTAACATGCGTTACATATTTTGACATACCTGTGAGCATCCTTGAATATAGTAGGCCACTAGTATCCTACTCTTAAAATTTTATGAGCCTTTGTCTTAGCCATGTAATGGCCTCCACAAGCTCCTTTATGCATTTCTATCAGTAGATCCTCAGCTTAGTCTCCATCCATATATCTGAGTATAATACCTTCAAGGTTCCTCCACTAGAGCTCACCATCAATAATGGAATATCTAATTTCTCGCAGCTTAAGGGTTCTTTTCTCAGTAAGGGGCATACCTTCAGGACATTGCATCATTTTTAAATACTCAACAATCCTCCTGTACCAGCCACAAGTTTGCATATCACAGATAGGTGCAATGTTCTTTTGCTCTATCTGGTTTATTTGATTTGCCTCTAGATTTGCTTCAGCCATTAATTTGGCTAAAGCTTAACCCCTTACAAGCTTGGTGATTTGTATGTCAATATTAGACTCTTGGATTATATTTATCCATCTACATCTCCTTCTTGTAGTCTCTTGTTGGGTGAAAATATCTTTAACTACAACCGTTGGCACATATGCAACAACAATTGCTCCCATCAGGTAGGGCTTGAAATTCTTAATTGCCTTTACCAGGGCATATGCCTACTTTTCTGATATATCATATTTTAATTCCATAGCCTGCAATGATTTACTAAAGAATGCAATCGGCTACTCAAAACCATCATTATTTTTCTACAATAACACTCCAGCTATAGTATGAACAGAGGTAAAAGTAAATGACTGGAATGGTTTTGATTAATCAGGTGACTTGAGAATAGGGGCTTGCTTGATTGCATCTTTGATAGCTTGGAAGGCTTTGGATGGTTCCCCTATCCATACTATCTTTTCTCCTTTTTTCAACATCTTAGATATTGGTCGAACAATCTCAACAAAATTTGTGACAAGCCTTCTTAGAAAATTTATCTGTCCAAAGAAAGATTGGATGCCCTTTATATTTCTTGGTTGTGTAATTTTATCAATAGTAGCCACTCTTTCAGGATCAATTCGAACCCTATCCTTTGAAACAAGATGCCCCAGCATTTTTCCTTCTTTTACCCCAAAGGCACACTTCCTAGGATTTAGAGATATCCCATATTCCAAAGTTCTAATAAATTTTTTCTCTAAATGAGAACAATGGTCCTCCTCACTCTTGCTATGGGAAATAAGATCATCCTAGTAAATTGCAAGGAACAAATCAACAAAATCTACAAAGGCTAGATCCGAAGCCCTTTGAAAAGTTGCTCTAGCATTTATTAGTCCAAATGGTATTCTTACATAGACATATGTCCCCCATGGTGTGGTGAAAGCAGTCTTGAATTGCTCAAACTCTTTGACCATTACTTGGTTATAACCGGAAAATCCATCCATCATGGATAGCAGTTCACATCCTGTGACCTTTTGCAACATGGCCTCCATATTAGGCAGTGGGTAATTATCCTTTAAAGAAGCAACATTCAAGTTTCCAAAATCAACACATAACCTGATGTCCCCATTTTTCTTTCTAATAGGCACCAAGTTAGAGACCTAAGATGAGTGCCTAATTGGTTCGATGATTCCTGCCTCCCTTAGTTTAGCAATTTCTTCCTACATTTTGGGTTGCAGGGTAGGGTTAATCTGTCTCTATTTCTGCCTGAAAGGCTTCATGTCAGGTTTCAAAGGGATTTCATGTTGGAAAAGATCCTCCCTATATGCTTTAAGGTCTTCATATGACCAAGCAAAAACATGTCTATATTTTCTAAGTAGAGTAATCAACATGCTTCTAACATGTGGCTTCATTTTCCTTCCAACATAAACCTTCTTAGGAGCACCTTCTGTTCCTAAGTTTATTTCTTCTAGGTCCTCCTTATGAGTGGGTGCTTGCTTATTATTTGACATATCCAGACCATCAAAAACCTTTTCAAGTGCAACTAAGCCCCAAGGGATGGTATTTTTTTTTAGTTGAATCACTTCATTCCCAAATAGGGTTTCCTTCCCATCAATTTTAGTTACAAACGAGCCAAAATCAATTTCCTGGCTCTCATACTAATCCACACAATGCAAGAATTTAAAAATGTCTATATCATTAGCAAACACTTGCCAGTTACAGATGTTATCAGGTACTGTAGGCCTGGTTTGCACTTTTATGTGTGAGATGCCACCAAAGGTGACATCATCAAGTTTGATAGCTATGTTTGCTAACAAGTCAGCCTTAGCATTTTGTCCTCTTTCGACCCATTCAATACCAAAAGCACTAAATCCTTCAATAGTATCCCATACTGAATTTATGTATTGCCTAAGTTTTTTATCTTTAGCTGCAAAGAAGGATCTAATCTGGGAAAGAACTAACTCAAAGTCTCCCAAAACTTTTAACACTTTAATACCATGCTTTGAATCTATCTTTAGACCGAGTATGAGAGCCTCATACTCAGCAACATTGATAGTATAGGAAAACTGCAACAAGAAGGAATATTTGAATTTTTTACCTTGTGGGGAAGTGAAGAAAATTCCTTCTCCTGACCCATCTCTAGAAGAAGCTCCATCAAAATGCATTATCCATAAGTCACCCTCTAATGATATCTTCAGTACTTCTTTATCAATAGGTGCTGACTGGATCTCTTCTTCTGTTTTATCTTCCTCAACACAAAATTTTTCTAGATCAGTTTCCACAAAGTTGATTCTGATAGGCTCTAGTGGTTCCTCCTCATTTTCAATCATGTGAGGGGCTCTCTTTTCCCTATCTACTTTAACATCTTTTTGTTCAATAGAAAATGTAGCAAAAGATAGATCACACTATATGCTTCCACCCATTGAAGCACTCCAAGGCCAAGATAGTAATATGCCATAAGTAGGTGGGATATCCACCACTATAACACTCATGTGTAGCTCTTTCTCAAGAAATTTTGTCAGTCTATATGGAACATTATTTATAATACCTATGACAGACACTTCCTGAGAATCCATTGCATAACATTTACCATATGTACTGTCTACTTTTAGACCCATTGCATGCATTATTTTCACTGGCATCACATTGTTAGAAGCTCCTGAGTCAATCATACAATTTCTCAACATTTTCCCATCAATAATTAGGCTTAAGAAAAAAGGATTGGCATGGTTGGGATTAGCAGTAATAGTAGTTCCTAGGTATATTTGAGGGCTTTCTGTGATATTTTCTTCCATAATTTTTTGTTTTTCTTGATCCTATTTTAAATTTATCTAATCAAAAACCACTTTACTCTTTCTAATTCTAGGAATACTGTAAATAAGTGCAATAGTTTTGTCCTTATGTTTGTCTATTCACATAATTTATAAGAAAGGAACGGTAACCCTAACTTGAGAAAGTACTTGGAACATATCTATTGAAGTGGACTTTGGTAATTTAGGAAAATTTGTGTTTTTAGAAATTACCTTTTCTTTTCCCTTGGGAGTTTCATCATTAGGAGAGTGTTGATTGCTTTCTTTGGTGTTTTGGGGTACAAATTCATTCTTTGTCTTAGTCTTATCAACTTTCTTTTCCCATATCTTGGGCTCCCTTATTTCCTTAGGCTTTGAATTGACATTCTTAGCCCCCAAACTGGTATTTGTTCCAATTACATCTTTTTCTTTTATGAATAGGCTGCAAGGCTTACCTGAATCACATAGAAAAATTATGTTTCTCAATTGTATGCTATTCCTTTCCCTAGCAACTAGAGCAAAAATGTATTTTTCAATTTCTTCATCGGAAGGTCTTCTCAAAACAATAGTATCCACCTCCAATTCATTCACAAAACAATCATCATTGTCTCCTTCATTCATAAACACTTGTTGGTGGTGTACATCATTATGTTGTCTCTAAATATCAACATCCCTACAACAAGGCTCATCATTTGAGGTATAATCATCATAGGCCAGATCAGCTGGTCCTAATAATACATTTATCATCGTATCCTGATCCTAGGGAGACTGATCATCTCTTTGGTCATCCTGAGATTCTACCATGTTTTGTGCTACTACACACTATTGTGGAGAATGTGGCATTCCACACACCTCACACCATGGTAAATTTTATGTGGCATTCAAAGAATGCTTCTGTAAAGGATTAGGTGGAACTTTATTGTTTCTTTGGTTTCCTTGCAAGGGTTTTCCATTATTCCAGTTAGTATTATAGGGATAGTTCTGCAGCCTAGGGGGCCTTTCATTTCTTTGAAAATGAGGCTTGTCATTTTTTGCTTGTTTTTGCAGCAGGGTAAGGAATTGATCTATCTTCTCATCAACAATAGTGGGTTTACTAACCTTCTCGGTTTGATTCCTTGTGCCTTTAAAAGCTTTGGGATCTTCTCTTCTCCCACTTTACCAGAAGCTCTTCTATTATTTTCAATGTTCACCACCATGTTATATGCCTACCTCAAATTCTAAGGGTCCTTATCTCTCAGTAAATATCACATTTTAGCATCATAGGCATTACAATACATGACTAAACATGCACTTTCATTAGGCCTTAAGTATGCAAGAACTCTTGTCATAGCCTTCTCGAAATGAGCATTAAACTCAGTAACTAGTTCATTATGCCCCTTGCTAATGTTATTGAAATCATTTAATTTAAATCTAGGGTCAATCTGATCCCATATTGTTCCCTGAAAACTCTACAAAAAGGATCCCTAGAATCAATACTAGCATCATGTAACCCTCTATACCAATCCCTAACATCTTCATCTAATGACTGCATAAAGTATTTCATTGCTACGTCATCATCCCATAGCTCAAAGTCTTCAACAAAGCCTTGAAAAGATTTCAAATGGTCTTCCCCACTAAAATCATTATTACTAGTGAACTTTGGGATATTCTTTTGTGCATTATCTAGGACCGGATTAGGGTACCCCCAAATATTACCAAAACACAATTGTCTGTATCTATCAATCTGGGGTGCTCCTCCACCACATCCATTTTTGGGGGTGCTTTGTTGCTCAATATCTTTCTTATCATCCCCCCTTTATCCTTTTCACCACTACCTTGTTGTTTAGCCTTTCAAATGCTTCCCTCTTTGTTCTCTGAGTAGGAGCTAGTGTTTTTTTGACCACCTCCACCTCCACCACCCTGGTTACCACCACCCCCCCTTTAGGGATTTTCTTCTCAGAATTCTTGTTCAGTGACTCATTCTCGCTCTGCCCTGAACCAGAAGCTTGGGGGGTAGGTATAGATATCTTTAGGAAAGCTATCTTTCTTTCCATTTCGGCATTAACAGCTTTTATTTCTGCCTTTCTGAGATCAACCTGTAACTGATCATTTATTAGTTGCAATCTTAGGAGCTCGAGGTTTTGGGGGAAATCTAATGGCATTGGATCAGCTTCATTATTTGTTTCATCACTAGTATTAAGATGGCTTTTATAATTGGAAAAACTATGGGAATTGTTCTGAGGTTGATCAATATTAGCTTTCCCATGGTCTACAAAGGTTATCTTCTTAGATCCAGTGAATGGATCTAAAGTTTTGGTAGCTGATATAGAAGGGGTATATATGGGAGTGGTAGAGGTTCCCATAGATATTGTTGCTTTAGGCACTTCATGAGCCCTTTCAGAAGCTACCTTAGCCACCCTTTCCTCAAAGGATTTTCTCTTAGCTGCTTCTTCCCTCATCTTTTCAACTTTCTTCTTATGATCATTTCTTTCGAACTGCTTAGCCCAGAATCTTTCCAGATTCTCTTTTCTTATTTTGTCCCTATTGTCTTCTGCCTCATGCGACCTCTTTTCTTCTTCAATTAAGGTTTTCATATCCCTATCTATATCCATTTCATTCTTGAGGATATCTCCAGCCTCACTTGGAGTAGGAGTATAATAAGGTTGTTATGCTTGATCTTCATCT
Organism: Sequoiadendron giganteum; assembly: GCA_007115665.2. NCBI lineage: Eukaryota > Viridiplantae > Streptophyta > Pinopsida > Cupressales > Cupressaceae > Sequoiadendron > Sequoiadendron giganteum. The sequence continues at coordinate 454,467,321 of CM021102.1, forward strand.
TGAAGAAAAGGCACTTCCTCATTGAAAGAGGTCCCTCATGGTCTGAAATTTTGTCCAGTAAAAATGGGCATAGTACCAAGTGTTGTGGCTTCTAGGAACTGTTTATCCTATTCCCAGAAATCCCATCACTCCTCCTCTTTAGACATATCAGTTTCAACTTCTCGAGTCATTTCAAAAGGGAAACTACCTTGATCCATTTTAAACATAATAACTTATGAGGAATCTCCACTGATAAAATCACTATTCATTTTGGCATTTAAAGTAGGAGAATAAACAATAGGAGATGAAATGGACTTACTTGGGGTACCATTTACTTTTACCCATTTCTTGTCCTATACCGGTTCGAGCTCTAGCATTGGCTCCAGATTCTTTTTTGCATAGCTTCTAGTCTTCTTCATGGCCTTCAGTGTATGAGAACTTTCCTTTGCATGTTGCTTTTTGTACTTTCTATGAATATTTTTTTTTGAGAAATCAGAGTCGCCACCCTAAATGTTGGGAATTATGAAGTGATTGCACTTTTCTTTTGCACTCATGACTTTGGACAATATTTTGAACATTACCCGACACACTGACAAAGAACATTGGAAAACTAGACACATGTGCTGAATATGACAAATTAGGCACACAATTTAAACCAAGTATATCATAACAAATGACTCTAACTAAACTAGATCTCCACTAAAGACTTTTTATTTGATAGTTCCCCAGCAGTGTCGCCATTCTGTTGGCATTTTTTACTGCAACCCACATGTATTTCAAAAAAGCTTCCATGAACTTGCCACGTTCAATAATAAAAGTCTAGTAAATGTATGGCCAACTTAATGAGAACAATGATAAGGCTAACTCTCCTACACTTCAGACTCTATAAGATCTAGGAGGGTATTCCATAAAATATGCTCTTAACATACAATAGTAAACGATTCATTTTCACATGGATAAACAATAGATACATTCCCCATTTATTCTAAGAGGATGAAATCCTTCAAGAAATTGGCTATTCCTTGAAAAGGCTCGGGTCCAATTAACAGAGAATCCAAAACACAAATAAAGTAGGTTGATAGGAAATGTTTGAATAAAAATATCCTCAAGCCATAACACAAAACATGAGATAATAAAAACATGATCAGAATTCTAGTGCCATATCCCAAAGCGCGGAGTCAAAAGAGAAAACTGAACTATAGGGAAAATTTCATCATAAGCATCTATGATCTATATGAATCGCATTACAATCCACATATCTATACATGAGTCTATTACTTCTTTATGAATCCTATTGTTAGCTTGCATGAACTTAGTGATTAACTGAAGCATTTAATTGGTCCTTTGAAGCAGAGCTATCGTTAAACGTAATTCACAATAAAGAACAAATGAAGATCAATGAAAATTATCTTGGATCAATATTTCATTAATAATCCATGCAAAGTATCACAACAGGAGAGAAAAAAATCAAAACATTCGCATGTTTAACACAAACATTCTTAAGAGCCCCATGATTGACCAAGTTCTCTTATATGACTCAAAACCTTCTAAAACCTGAACATACATTCATACTCTTTGTATCACTAAACTCCTATTTCTCATATCTTGGATATTTCAGTAGACCTCTCTCATGGCCCTGAATTCCCTTTTATAAAACAAGGGAGCCAACAAGCCTCAGGCTGGAGAGTACACATGTCCATTTGTTATTGGACCGCTAATTCCTAATTCAATTACAATTTCATCATGCGATTGAAAAGCATAAGACAAGAATCATCATTAGTTGTTATGGAAGAAAATAAACCACCCTCCAAAGGGCCACTTGCTCACATCACAAAAGACATCTTTAACTATTGCAACACTTTATTCCACCTCAACACCTTGCAATTGAATTTGACAGGAGAATGCGTATTTTCAAATATAACCTCCGAGGCTAGACCTATATTATACATGACCAAGTTTCATTTCCCACACATAGTATTCATATTTCAAATTCATCTGTAAGCACCTTTTTCCATAATTCAAAATCATCCTCGAATGGCCAATTAAAAGCCATAACCTGATCAATCTTATCTCGATAGGGCGTATACTTCACCATTACTGACGTGGCCTTCTTATCAAAGTTCTCTAAGAAACTGATGACAAATGACAATTTCTCCAATGTATTATCCAGCATACCAATGTCAGCATTTTTGCATATCTCATGGGTCTGAGCAATCATGATATTAGTCATTTGATCCTTCCAAATTTACAAAGGTTTTATCTCATCTTGACTATATAGAATATGTGGCAAAGGAGTTAAGTCCTTTCCATCATATATAGCCTTTAACCCTTTAATGTTTAATTCCATAGGGGCAACATACACCTGAAACTTCTACTCCACAACTCCCTTGACAAATTGGTAAGTTGAAATAACCATAGGATACTTATCCCCATGTTGTTTTGCTCCCACTACCATGAATTTCAATTTCTCAATTCTGGGGGTCCATCTGTCTAGTAGTGGGGTGGCCACTTCTCTATCTCTTGGGAACATCCTAAGTGCTTGCAACATTAGAGCATAATTTGTATGAACACTATTCAGTTTTCTCTGGACCTTCTTGCTTAAATGTTTCAACATAGTGTCCACAATCACCGAATTTATCCTTCCTATAGACTCCTGGATTTTTTGCACTATATCCTTGTATTACTCAACTTGCTAAATTAATTTCTCCCTAGACAGTCCTCCTCCGAGGCTATTAGCCATTTAAACTGCAATAGGCACTTGTCCCATGTTATATGGAACAATAGCTAAGGATTGTCCATGTGAAGAGGGTTGTGATTTCTCCACAGGTGGGTGGGAGATAGTGTGGCTCGAACTAGCCTGCCCTTGAGACCTCAATGTTTCCATTTTTTGTTTTAATAAGGCCAACTCAGTTTCTAGATCTGCCACCTTTTGTTGACTCTTATTATATTCAATAATAATGTCATTGTATTGGCCTCTAAGAGTATCCTGATCCTTGGTCAGATCCTCAATAGTTGCCCTAGTGAATTTGTCAACATTTACTACCACATCAGTAGCCTCCAATGCGAGGGTATCAACAACTCTTCTTATAATTAAGTGACCACTGAAATTAGATGGTTCTACAACAATTAGTTTCTTGGATCCAATAGATAGAGACCAGATTGCAAAAGCATCCCATTCTTCACTAAAAGTTGACCCTTGAAGCGCTAGCATAGCTTCTTCATCAGTTGTAAGAAGTGGCCTATTGGCCCTTCTTATTGTATCGAACACCACAACATCGACAATATCGCATTTAGGATGTAACAATACTCCACTCTTTTGTACTAATTCTCGGCCCTACTCTAGTGTTATTTATTTGAATTTTTCCTTCATCTGTTCTCTGACCTTAGATTGAATTACCTTCTCTGGAAGCTTAGGGTGCAAACTTCTTTCTTGTGCCACTTTTTCAACATATAATGAGACATGTGCTCTCCACACAAAATCTTTAGAAGCACTAATTTGGATAAAAGAGTCATCCATCATGAAGTCTCTATAGGCCTCCATTCTTAAATCATCATTATTTTTTATTCCCCTTATTTCATCTTTTCCCAACCTTAGAGCAACTACCCCAGAACTTGATGGAGTGTCTTGTGGGAAAGATACCATTCCTTGATGTATTTCATCAGGAGTAACAATGATCTCTTCATCCTCATCACCATTACAATCAACCAACTTTGTTCTTTCAATTTTCTGTCTCTTTGGTGATGAGGGGCATGTTTGGTCAACAATCCTCAGAGGGGAATCTAGATCAACAATATTTGGCAATGACTACCCCGAATAAGATGGTGCAACACTTTTAGCAATTTCACCAGCCCTGCTTCCCCTTTTCCTAGAGAAAACCTTTATCTTCTTTGGAGGCTGATAAGTAGGCCTTTCCTCCAACCTTACTTCAAGGTACTCAATATTTTTTAACTTTCCCCTCTCTTCCACAACACGTTCATCCTTCAAAATCCCCACCAAACTCTCAATATTGTCAATGGAATACATAGCCCTATTGAACTCACCATTAATATTGGGTATAGGATTGAAAGTAGGTATCTTTTCTTGCTTGCTCTTCACCATCTACATCAAAAATGTTCCTGATAATATCTTCAGGAAAGTAGAAATTATGGAGAAAAGTTCCAATCCAATGCTTAGCCTTCATTTGAGAGATAAAACCCTCAGGATCATGATTCCTAGGGCATGCAGTTGTTAATCCATAAGGTCTAAGCAATGTGTACAAATCCTTCCATCCTCCCTTTGTCATAACAAAATCAACAAATGTTGTATGCTCAGGGAAGAAAGACCCTTTCTTCTATTCTACTGGAAAATGTACTTCTTGGGCACACCCCAACTATCTAATGATTTCCAAAAATCCAATTCTCAGAGTAACATCCCTCAAAAAAACATGCGGGTTGACATTTGTTCCATATACTCTAAAAATTGTTGTATTATGGTAAGGGATAATATCTCCCCAATTATGTGTCAATTTCAATTTAGGCCTTCTCTCCATCGGCCTCAAGAAATCATGAATCTCTTTAGGAATCCTAGGAGGATCAAGAACTAGAGCCTTCTTCAATTTGGATCCAAATACATTTTGGAATGTTACATAATCAAACTTGTGATTATGCATATCAAGGATCATAGTCTAATGTTGGATAGGCATTTCAATACTACCCTCCTTCTTCAATTCCATATCCTTTTCAAACACTATCTAGCCCATATATAGAAACATGTGAATCAACAGGGAATACCATCTTAAACCAACCCAATTCTTTCCTTCCTTTAGAGCCACTAGACACCCATGCATCTTCTCTGCCAAATAAGTGGCAAAATCATATACCACATTAAAACCTGTATATTGAATGTTTATAGCCATGTACATGACATTGGCAGGCAGAGTATTCTTCAAACTAATTCCCAAAACTTGGCACAAGGAACAAATTGTGTTCTTGAAATAGTTAAATATTTTATAGGAAAAGGCTCTGGCTCATTCTTGCAAATTACTACCCAATTCTTATTCTTTCCTTTTTATTGAGGTTCCCAAATGAGGTACCAAAAGAGATGTTTTAGAACAAACCCTTGGTATTTATGTATTCTTCTCTGAAAGTCTCGAGATTAATGGAAACCATATCCTGACTCCATTCATGTAGACCAAATATTTCTGCAATTTCCTCCCTGGTTATCTTTACCATTTCTATGCCAGAGTGTTTTCTAACAACTCTGGTTACAGGGTCATACCTCGCAGCAACATCTTTCAATAAATCTACATCCAAGTAAACATTAGGAACCACCAACTTTCCCAAATCCAACCTCCACGGGTTACACAAAGGAACACATAAATTCCTATTCCCAAACCAATTTGAGAACAACTGCCATCCAGTATATGGTAATTCAACATCTCGAGCTGCACATTGCTTCTCAGTTTATCCTTCCATGAGCAAGGGCCCATAGAACAAAGCCTTTCCCTCAGGCCTTTTGCTAGTAGAGGGATTTAATAAATCTATAATATCCTGGGAAGAAGGTCTAGTAGTGGCCTCATAGTCAGAGATTTGGGCCTTGGTTGCCATTTATACAAGACAGGGAATAACTTGAGCTAGAGTTTTTATATGTCTAAAAATTAAAACTCACACCCTATAACTTTAAACAAAAAATGCTTCACAATTATAGAAGCCACAACAATTATCAAGACAAGCTTTAAGATACTTTAAATAAAATCTACTCGAACAATCCTTCAAGAATGAAACAAGAAGCAATCGATAATGGTTCTTCAAGCAACCATAAAACCTTATGAAAACACAAGAAATGGTGTATGTGTTACTTACGGTTTCACTTGTAGAACGTTAATGACAGTGAGGCTGGAAAATAATAAAGATGGCTTGCTTTGCTCGACACTAGGCAATTCTTCCTCAGCGTGGAGATACACAGGAAAAATAGCGATTCACTGATCTTTTAGCATTTAATTATGGGAGCAGAGTCGAACTCGACCATTACTATTCACTCGCATGAGATAAAATGGCTATAGTACAACACCAACCTATTTAAAATGTGAGTCATTGATCAAAAAAATGCAGGGTAGGAGAACAACTCAGATTGAGTCAAAATGGTTTGAAAATGCCATGTTCGTTCACTAGTGTTCAAGCAAATAGGAAATCACCTACCAGGAACCACATTAGCATGGAACGAGCCCCACCTTGGTCATCCTTCATACAACATCAATGTCCACGCATCAACAATTTGCACACCTCGCAACATTATTAAAACTAAAGTTTTATTTGTGTGAGGTCGGCAAGGAACGACCGCAATGCATCAGTAAAGAAACAGCTGTCAACACCAGCATCCATCATCGGTCAGCGAAAAAAAACTGGTCCCCACAATCATATGCAACAGGTGGTAGCATCTTGCACGCCTCGCACCACTTTTATAACATCAGTAGGAAACCTTGTGAGGTTTGCGAGGAATGGTCCAGATGAGGATCACTCCATCCGACAGCTATGCAATCTGCACATGCAAAAAAAGTTATTTATAAAAGGGGGACTAACTAGGTGGATGGGGAAACGACCCTCGAGGTCAAAAAGATTTTTTCGAGGTTAATCTAAAATATTTTACCAACCTGACACTATGGAAAAATACAATACAGCCAGGACACAAAAGATCAAGAGGACAAGTAAAGAGGGGCCAGTAGAGTCACAACCAAAAGGGGTTAATACCACACTTAAACGACTAGCCACCATTAATAATAAGTCAACATTCAAAAAGAACACCTATGACCCAGACTCATTTTGTAAAACCCAAAACCCAACCAATTAGAGCCAAGGATAAAATAAAATAAAATCACAAGGGGAGAATTTAAAAGCTCCACCAGGTTACTCACAGATGGAAGGTATTGATTTTGAAGAAACTTTTTCTCATGTTGCTAGAATTGAGGTTGTTAGACTACTTTCTAATGCTACTTTCAATAACTACAAAGTTTATCAAATGGATGTGAAATCGACATTTCTGAATGGTGAACTAGAAGAAGAATTTTATGTTGAACAACTAGATGGATTTCAGTTGATTGATGAAAAGGACATGGTATGTCGATTGAAGAAATTTTTGTATGGACTAAAGCAAGCTCCTAGAGCTTGGTATGCTAGATTGGACAAATATTTATTGAAGCTTGGATTCAGTAAAGGTACTAATGACAAAAATTTGTATTTCAAGTTGGATGAGAACAAACAATTGATCATTGAAGTCTTTGTTGATGATATTATCTTTGAAGGAGATGATGATTTGTGTATGAAGTATGCTGATGAAATGAAAAGTGAATTTGAAATGTCAATGATAGGAGAGCTAAAATTATTTTTTGGATTACAAATCACTCAGTTCAAAGATAGGATCTTTATATCTTAGTCTAGATATGTAAAAGAGTTATTGAAAAATATTGGCATGGAAGAAGCAAAGCCTGATGGTACACCTATGGTGACCAGATGTAAAGTCACATAGAATGATGAATCCCCTAAAGAAAATAAAACAAGGTATAGATCGATGATTGGTGGATTGCTCTACTTGACTCAAATAAGGCTAGATATAATGAATGTTGTGTGCATGATTGCTAGATTTTTAGCTGATCCTAAAGAGTCCCATGTGACTACTGTGAAAAGAATATTCAAATATCTGAAATGGACAACCCATCTTGTTCTTTGGTATCCTAAGAATGATGATCTTACTATAAGTGCTTTTACTGATTCTGATTGGGTAGGAGATATAGATAACAAGAAGAGTAGCAAAGGTGGTGCATTCTTCTTAGGTAAGAAGCTAGTATCTTGTTTAAGCAAAAAACAAAACTTAGTTTCATTATCTACTGTTGATGCAGAGTACATTGTTGTTGCAAACAATTGTACCCAGGTAATATGGATGAAGAAAATGTTGAGAGATGTCAGAATTGAGTATGAAGAGCCCATTGCTATACTCTATGACAATTCAAGAAACCATTAACATTTCTAAGAATCCAGTATTGCATTCAAAGACAAAGCATATATCTATCAAGTATCACTTCCTGAGAGACAAAGTAAGTGACAAAGAAGTCAGACTGGAGTACATACCTACCAAAGAGAAAATTACAGATATCTTTACAAATTCATTGCCTAAGGATAATTTTGAGTACCTTAGAGGCAAGTTAGGCATAATTTCCCTTCCTAATCAGAATTAAGATGTAGGTATTTGCATCAGTTTGTGAATTCATTGCTATATCATATTCTGGATTGATGTTGTGGTGACTGCTACTCAGGGGGAGTAGTCAGATGTTTTCAAGATTGAAATCAGAGCATATGTACCTTTTCCATTTATGTCAAAGGAGAGAGAACCAATGTGAAAAAATGGGAAAGAAGAAGGAAACAAAAATTTCACAATATCAGGGGGATATTGTTGAAGAAGAGTTAGTTGGGTTGATGGTATTATTTTTCACATCATGTGTTTCCATCAATGCCAAAGGAGGAGATTTTTGGATGTTTTGGTTGTGTTTCTAATATATTGTTGTCATTGATGTCAACACTATTAGCATTTTAATTTTCTTAAGGTTGTATATGTCGAGGAGATTGAGAAAATTATAAAAAAATAGTACAGGCAACCAATGGAGCTAAGAAGGTCGGAATGTTGGAAAGCTCTGTGTCTTGAAGATCTAAAGGTTCACTTCAAAGGGTTTTGTGTTGAACCTTTCTAGTATTTTTTTTGAAAGTTTTAGTGGTGCGCATGAAGTTTTGTGGAAGTTATGATGATTTGTGTGCCTATAGTTATTCAGTATATGTAGATGGTGTTCTTGGTCAAAGGGAATGAAAGTATGGTAATCTCATGTGTTGCTCATGATATTCATGGTGAGTCTAGATTGTTCTCTATCCTTGGTGTATGTTTGTAGTGATTGGAGTGTTCATGATCAAAGCTTTTTTTGATATGTGCCCGAGTGTTCATGGTCTTGGCCGACATTGTGGTGTTAGCGTGTTGCGGATCCATGAGGATTAATATTTTAATTTTTGGCATGTTTGAAGATGTTTGTTTGGGTCCTCACTATGTTATGGCTGACTTGTGTTGGTACGCATTGAAATTTATTCATGTATCAAGGCTGACAGTGGTAATTTATTCCTTATTTGTGGTCGATTGAATAGTAGATGCAAATCCGTGTAGCGTATATATATATAATATTTTTTTCCTTATTTAGAGTGTGCTCAAGTGTACAAGTGATGTACAAATTTGAATAAAGGTCAAATCATTCAGAGTAGAGTGTGGAAGAGTTTGAAGAGGTCTTAGTGTGCCTAACTAGAACTGTAATCAGGCTTTTACAGAAGCTATTTTCTCAGTTCAAATTCATCAGATGGATATAATCTAATTACCTTATGTAAGGAAGTGAGCCTTCCCTTTGAGCAATGTTCTCTAGGTAGTGTGCATGAATGCAAGTGCATTATCTTTTTATTCTTCATTATACTTCTAACAGGGTATAATCTCGTGGACTAACATCCACTGTGGTTTTTCCCCTCACAGGGTTTCCACGTATAAAATCTTTTTGTTCATGTGTCTCTCATGTGTTGTTCTTATGCTTGCATTATTAATTATCAGATATGTGATATAAGGATTGGTTAATTTTGTATAAGTTTTATTTTGGTAACAACTGATTCACCCCCCTCTTAGTTGTCTATCCTTGTTTTGCCAACAAAAACACAATGGAAAAAATGCACTGCTACACTATCCCATCATGTTATGTATGTTTCTATGCATGTTTTTATGTATGTTTGTATGCATTTTTTTATGTACATAGCTGCATTTTGTCAAGAGATTAGGAGCATCCATAGAGAGTTAAAATATTGTGTGGGTTGGAGGTTTCATAAATCATGCACTCACCTCTCACTGTGTTTTCCAACCTACAATCATACAGACTATTAATGATTATTGGAAAACATTGGGTGTTTAAAAATGGCACCTTTCATTGCATTCCTATGGTCTAAATAACAAAAAAAATTCAAGACATTCATATTGTTGTGTAAAATTCTAGGTTGCAAAACACTATTTTTTCAAAAGTTGCAACCTAGTTGATTACAAACCCCCCACCTCAATTTCATTGGTTTTTCATCTCCCCCACTTGCAAATTTTCCCTCTTCTCTTCAACATTTCTCTTTCAACCTACAAAATAATAAAAATCATGAGAAAGAGTGTTTTCCGATAACAGTACTTGTTACAATTTAAATGCATGTCTTAATCATGTCAGCTCCCCTTCTTTCCCATAGTGAATGGATAGCTTCTCATGCAAGGAAAAAAATGTCAACATTATTTGAAGTGGTGGGAAACCCAACCCAAAGACACCGTTAGGGGAGAAGCTAATATCCCAAAAACAAGAACCTATGTATGTAACATTATAACATAACACCTCATCGCCCATCCCACAAATTGGAAAAAATGCATCGACAGAAAGAATTGAGGGGAAAATCAACTGGACATTTGCATTGTGTTTATTAAACTTTTGCATTCTATTTATTGAACAATAATTCCAATACAAAACATTTGGGAAGCCTAATTTTCATTTGTGTTATTATGGTCTTGCCTTGGCATTTTGTATAGTATATTATACTAAGTAAAAGAAATTTCAATAACATTTTTCTTAATCACAAACTTATGAGACCCAACTATGTAAATATGCTTCACAACTGAACAAAGGTACACAATTTAAATGGATAAATACTATTAATGTAAAATGGTACATATTATGTTATTTTAAAAATATATCTTATCTAATTACCAAGGATCCAAAGGTTCCTATTCTATTTTGGGAGATAAATCATACAGATGTAGTGTTGGAGAAATCATCCTAAAATGAACACAAATCAATTATGAAAAGGATAATTAAAAGGATACAATATCATCATTCACTATTTTTTTGAGAATTTCCCATGTAACATTCACACTTCAAAGAGGAAACATCCTTCATGTAAAATTTTGGGATATAATAGGCACATAATAATGTAACATTTATTTTATTTAAATTAAATTGGAAATTGTTTTCATTTTCCATATTAAGAATCTCATCTATAAATAAATCATAACTTATAAATGAAAAATATATTTTGGAAATTTAACTGACCAATACATTTCCAATTCAAGCTATGACAGCTAGAATCACCTATATTTAGTGCAGAAGCTTCATGTCTCCTAAAGTATCCTTCTCAATCCACTGGACCTTGTTTTATGCAATTTTGTTTCCTCAAATATATCAACCACCTAAAAGGAAGACAAGAGTTAGTGATAGATTAAATTGGAAAATTAAAGAAAAAGAATTCATTTTATTCCAAATTTTCCCAATATAGGATTATATGTTGTGGTGACTACAAAATTCCATCTTGTACAGACAATAAATAAACATATTAAACTATACAATGGGAATTTAATTTCCAATTTAACCTACCACTAACACTAGTAATATTTATCAACAATTATATCTTCCATTTTTCCATTTTGCAGAAACTGTGAAGCACTAAATGTTCATTCTGATATATGAAAATCTCATCTCTCCTAACATATGAAAGAGGCCATAACTTGAAAAAATAAAAATAAGGGCATAGAAGACAGACAAGAAAGATACCATGTACCACTATCAAACTTATTTTTATATCCTGTCTCTCAATGAGCACTTAAATGACATATCAGTATCGTAACCATTGTTCAATGATATTGTAAATTGAACCATAACTTGTATAGATGATTGAAAAAATATAGATTGTAATATGATTTATGGATTACACTGTGTGCCAATTTTTACATCACCGTTTCATATCATACTCCATGATCCATCATCAAGATGCAATGCAGAAAGAGAGAGAAGTGAAAAATGAAGCAAACTTGGATAGATAAAAGGTTGAGGGGTGTGTGAAGGGAGAAAGACCGAACTTCAAAAAATTGCAATTCAAAAGACCAAAAAGAAAAAGAGAGAGGGAAGAAAAACAAGAAAGGGAATAGAGAGACAAGAAAAGGCTAAATTTACAAAAGCAAGAGAATAATCACAAAAAAGAAGCAAGAAACAAAATGACACAAAAAATAATGCAATGAAGAGAAAAAGATTGAACATCACTAAAATAGAAAAGATAGAATAATAGAGAAAAAAATCAAATATCTACATTAATTAATATAATAAATTAAGTAATGTAGAGTAATAAATTTACCTTATTCCAAAACAAAATAAAATAAAATAAAGAAAATAAATAGAAAACAATTACATAACAAAATAATTACAACAAAATCTTAAGAAAAAGAAAAAGAAAAAAATATCTATTATGTTGCAATAATGCAAGAACAAAATTATCACAATATAATACATATAATAAAATGAGGAAATACAAAAGGAAGGTCTAAATTAATAGAGAAAAAAACCATATCATAAAAATATATTAGAAAATGCAATAAATTAATAGAGAAAAACCATATCATAAAAATATATTATAAGGTCTTTCTGCATTGCATCCTAATGATGGATCATGGAGTATGATCTGAAACATTGATGTAAAAATTGGCACATAGTTTAATCCAGAAATCATATTACAATACTACTATGGACTATGGAAACCTCTTGCTTTGAATGAAAATATAGATTATTGCAAGAAAATTAGTTGCTAATCACCATGTGCATATGTTATGCAAGAATAAAGTTTAATAAGTCAACAAAAACCTTGGTGATCACCTTGATTGACCAAAAAATAGCAACTAATCTCCCAACAAAATGCACCTATGTGCATACAAAAACACATAAAAACATACATAAAAACATACATAGAAACATACATAGCATGAAAATAAGGAAAAATGAGATGTCAATGCAGAAAAGAGAATCAATTGGATGGAGACATGAGAGTCCTATGTGAAAAGGTAGAAATTTTTTGTAAACAACTTATTGAAAACAAAATATTTGCATTCTCTAATCAAAAAGACACTCTCAAAGTTGAGAACAATATTTGGGTTGCAGGTTTCATAACACATTGTGTTTTCAAACATGAGATTATATATGGACAACATGCTTCTAATGAAAACCTTAAATATTTTAGATAGTAATAATTTAGTGAAGTTCATTCACCTTCACAATTTATAGCAACTCTTACTTACACAAAAAAATTACCTTTCAATTTCCTCATGATAAAAATAAATGCAGAATATAAATTACAGGTTGGAAAACACAATGTGGTTTGACATTTATTTCATTCTATATGTAGACATGGAAAATTGACCAACACACTTGATCCTAATTTCTAACATTGCTTCTTCCTGAATCATACTCTCAGCTTATCAACACTTTTCATCTCTTAATTAGATAAATCATTATTTATTTACTTAGCTCTTTCTCCCTTGATTAAATTAATCAATTAAATTTAATTAATCCTCTATCTATGTTCATTTAAATAATTCATTTTATTTAGATTGAATCTCTAAAGTCCTCTTATTAAATTGAATAAATTAAACCTTATTTGATTTAATCTAACACTATCCCCTTCAGTTAAATAAATCAAAACATTTATTTAATTAAACCCTTCCTCTCAATTTGATTTAAATCAATTCATACATTTAAGTCTAAATTGTCACACCTCCTAATTCCTCATTAAATTAATTAACCCATAATTTATTCAATCTTAATCCATGTCACATTCTCTAGAGAATGCAACTTGCACAATAAATCAATTACTTTGATTTATTAAATTGACTATTTTCTCTCAACATGGAATAAATGAGGAATATTCCTTCAAGTTTGAATTCAAATCCAAGTGGATTTGTCCTTCCAACAAAGCATTCACTCCTCTTAAATTTCCTTGTGCATTGAGCCAAGTGGCATTAAATTCACTTTTTTCCCTCTCACATGTCATTTCACTATTTTGAAATTCCACCTAATAACATTTATTAGCACTTTGATCAAAATGTGCACAACCTTCAACCATTCACATCTTGACAAGTGGCACTTGGCCATTGGATGTTGAATGATCCAACATTGCTCAATTTCACTCTCTTTTCCTATTTGGAAATTTATAAATGAGAGACTCTTCCTCTCATTCTATCATCCACAATTTGGGAAAAGTTACTCTCTTCACATTGAGAGCTAATTTTTTCTACTTCATAGCAAGTGTTCATCCTTTTTATGGTTTCATAGCTAGGTTATGCTGAAATCTCATCAAGGAGCTTCAATCTTCCACAAATTATCACAAAGCTTACAAAGGAGTTGGGAAAGGGCCAATTTTGACACACCAATTGGCACCAACTCCCCCATTGGATCAAGAGTTTGCATTGTTTAATTAGGATTTCATTCATCTTTTCATGTTTGTTCTTCATTTTTCCTATTATTAAGCATTGTAGATGGATTTCATGGGGAATCCTTTTTTTATCTTGCATATGAGCTTACTAATGTGTTTGATTCTTGTATTTGTGTAGGTGTAGGATTGGGGTTTATATTTTGGTGCTAGAAGGAGGGCAGAGTTGGAGAAATTCATCACTTTTTTTCAAAATTCTGTGTTTTTTATGACATTTTTTGTGCCTACAAGAAATTGCACTACTCACAGTCTCACGGCACCATATTGCACTGCTGTTAGATAGGTGGTGCTATATTGCACTGTGCAAAACTCCAAACTCTGCCACATGTATCTTTCCACCCAAAAATTTCAAATTTCCAAACTATGTCACCGGTCTCCAAACTCCAAACTGCGTTGCAGGATAAAAATAGTGCCACTCTCAATCACATGCAACACTATATTGCGCCGCTGTATTTCTAAACTCCACCACATTTTCTGGCTGTGCCACTAGGTGACGGTAAAAATTTCAAATTTGATTTTTGTTTAACATATGCCATTTTGGTTTTCAGCTTTTTGAGTCATTAACCTATTTGTTGTCTCTGTATTTTTTGGTTTTAATCATTTTGCAGGTTAGGGCAAGGAGGAAAGAAAAATGGAGGGTTACATAAGGACATTATTCTCATCCTATACTAAGTGTTTTTAAACACTTTAGTGTTGTTTAACACTCTTAGAGAGGTATCAATCTCTCCTAAGAAATTTGCCATCTTTTATGCTTTAGGGAACACTAAATTTCTTTTTGGGTACTAAAAAGAACAATACAAATTTTCTTTCAAAGTTTGCAAACAAAAGGCTTAAAAATAATTTTAGGAAAAACTTACTAGAGTTGGATTTTAGATTTAATAAATTGAACAAGGCAAATCCCACATTTGATTTGGTGCTATAAAAAGAACTCACTTTTTCTTTGTGGACTTAAAATGAACAAGTGTTATTTTTGTTTTGTAATTATTTACTCAAAGTAATACCATCAAAAGGACGTATGTGCTTCTCTCGCGCCTCACGATGATCTTGAGAATCAAAGGCCTTTTGGTGATCTTAAGTTGAGTAAAAAAATTACCTCCACATTTCATTTTTGGTTTAAAATTAAACAAAACATCTTGCGAGTGTGAGTAAGCATATTGTGTGTGTTCTCCCCTTGTTTCTAAACGAAGGTTGATCGAACTACGAATATGATTGCTCACTTTTTTTTATCTTAGCGGGCCTGCCTTGTGGGAAAAATTACTCACCCAAGGGAATGACCCAATCAGTAACACACTAAGGACAAGTGTATTTCTAGCCAGGATATAAAATTGGGTATTGGAACAAAAGTCAGTATCACGTGGTTGGCTCCGACGAGAAGCGCAGTAATGGTCTCTCGCCACATGGGTCAACTCCTATGAATGGAAAGTCTGAATTAAAACCCTTGTTTAGCAAAGGCCAAAATCCTTAACTATTTTGTTGGTGCAAAAGGTCATGTCCTTTGAAGCCGCCCCACTTATACATGTGGTTTTGTTGTAGAGATGAAAAGTATGTCATGGGAGATTCATGGGTACTGATGCTTGGCTAACCCGAGAAGCGAGTGCACTGTAAGGGGGAGCCTGTGTGGTCAAGCATCTAATAATCCACACTGAATATGTGTAGCTGGATTTATCCAAGTGGGAACCCAAAAAAATAGTCTCTTCATCCTAGGGTTGTACATGTGCTTGGAATCAAAAAATACATTGCTTGGTCCTCAAAACATTTGAAAACAAACATTCACAAAGAGCTTCAAAATTTCAAACCCTTTGGAGGAAACAAATATCCTTTGACAAATCTAAGTGCTCTTTCTTGCCCTAGGAATTATATCCTTAGAGGTTTCTAAGTTCTTAGGTTTAATCATCATTTGTTTTCACTAAATTCAACCTAGGAAATTGTGCTCTTGAAAACTTGATTTTCATATAATGGACCCTGTGGAATGAAAAGGAATTAAGGTAGAGACATTTAGTTCAAAATCATAATCAAGAAATTGTTTTTGATAAAAGGAACTCATTAAACAAAGATAAGGACAATTGGACCTCACACATGTGTTCTCTCAAATGATTTCATATAAAATCAAAATCCAAAAACCAAGGTTCAAGAAGCTTAGTCCAAAGGCTCATGAAGAGCATCTTGAAGTTAGAGAAAGATTGGTATATAATTTCTACACAAAGGCCTCAAAGAACAATCCAATTTTGTATGAGTTCTATTATCAACAAAATCCAACTCTTTTTCAAAGGTTTTCTTTTCTCACTTAGAAGTATGGCATGCTCTTCAATACTGAGGTCTTATAAGAAAGAGTCTTGTCTAGGTCAATTTTAGGATCAAAATCAGTCACTCTCATCCACCTCTCAATCATCAAAATCAAATTCCATTTCACTAACAAACTCTTGAAAGCTTTCAAACATCATTCATGCTAAAATTATAGGTAAAATCATCATCACCTTGTTTGACTTAATACACTTAATCAAATTATCAACCCTCTTGAGAAAATTTTCCTCTAGGATAACACAAATTCCTAAGGTTTATAAGTTCAAAATCACTTCATTTGGCTTAACACACTTAGTCAAATCACCCTCTCGAATGAGTTTTCTCTAAGATAACACAACTTCCTAGGGTTTAAAAGTTCATCATCATCTTGTTTGGCTTAACACACCTAGTCAAACTATCAAAATCAAATCAATTCAAGCCCTAAAAAATTTAGCATCTCCTCCCCCAAAGGTTCTTCAAGAGTTTCACTCACCCATGTCATCCATCTTTCATCCCCATCATCACTTTTGATCCTTTGAATTTCCTAGTTCCTCTCTTTTGTGCCTAAAGATCAAGATCAAATGATCTATTTTATGGTTCAAACGAGATCCCAATACAAGAAGAACATGGAAATCACTAAAGAAACATCAAATTCAACTAAACCTAAGTCAAATGGCCCCCGAGAAGAATCTAGTGGAATCAATCAACCCTCCAAATAGCTCCTCTCTACCATCACAAAACCCTCTAGAGGAGGGTCATACAGAGGAAATCACCAATGATGACTTGGGAATGATGCAAGAGGAAATAACCAAAATGGTTCAAAATCCAGAGAATCATAGAATCGTCAATGCCATGTTGAAACTTAATCCCTCTCTATATATACATGCATTAAAAGGGGCCAAAATCTCTTTTGATGTTGACATGAGTACCAATATGGAAAGGCCTCTTGTGAGCATACCTCCAATATCACTCCCAAACATCACTCAAGATATTCCCCAAGTCATATCAACAATCGCTTCAACCCTGCTAGTTGTTAACAAGGGAAGTGCCATGTTTCATGAATTATAAAAGCATCACCTTGTAAACAACAGAGAGATAAACATCAACACCACACTAGATAACTCTGTCCTAATAAATTCATTACACTTGTATGTTCCACTTAATTTAAATAATCATGCGAACTCATCCTCATTTCATGTGATGCCAATCTATCAGCTGAATGTACAAACTTCTCTCCCCATGATTTTGCAAGGAGAGGATGGGTTATTCGGGATAGATGGAGTCATTGATCCTTCTTCATCATCACTTTTCCAAGGGAACACACCACCATTCCCTCCATTACTGCTCACATCCATATCACCTCTTGGGTTGGGTCTTCCCCCCCTACCCATTGCCAATTTTTCAAACCAAATCAATCAGAGCATCACATAAAACCCTCTCATTTTTCCATCCACATCGCAACAAATGATAACCATCCAAGCTACCCCAATGGTCAACACATCCACCATTCCCCAAATATCTCAAAACATGGTTTCCTAGGGACCAGGTATCTCGAGCACGCCATCCATAACTCAAATCCCAATCACCAACACGACTGTTCTGATCATCACAATGGTTAACGCCATTCCCAATCCACCGCCGATTCCACCAAAATTCAACATGAATAACTCATTCATCACCATGATTCAGGCAGTTCAAAAAGCCACTCACCAAAGGGTACTTGAACAAAATCAACAAGCTGCATAGTTGGCTACTCAGCAAGCACAAACACTATTATCCACTCAACAAGTTGCACAATCCGCACAAGCTACACAAGCATCCCAACAAGCGCAGGCTCAGGCTCTAGCCTAGCAATAAGTTCAACAAGCGCAAGCATAGTATCGCACACAGCTATAAGCAATCCACCAACAAGCCCTGCAAGACTTTTAGGCACAACAACAAGCTTTGTTTGTCCATCATAACTAGACCAACAACAAGCTTTGTTGGTGCAACAAAAGCTAGACCAACAACAAGCTTTGTGGGAACAAAAACAATAGGACCAACAACAAGATTTGTTGGAACAACAGCAACAAGACCGACAACAAGCATTGTTGGAACAAATGTAGGCATATTAGTAGGCCTCAAAAGCACAACAAAGTTTGCAAAAAACCCCCATCAATACCCCACCCATCAATCAAACACTGTGAATGCCTCAAAACACATTCATCCCACCTCTTGATCTGCAAAATGATGTTGCAACACAAATCAAACTGCTATCGTAGAAAGTGTTGGACCTTAAGTTAGGAAAAACAACCAAAAAGCCAAGAAATTTGTGGCCCTATCCTTTTGATAGAAGTCTTACAATGGTACCATTCCCAAAGGGATTTGAAATCCCCTAATTTGATAAATATAATGGGATGGGAAACCCTAAAAATCACATCAGGGAGTTTCAAGTGCATTGCATGCAAGTTGCATATGATGACATGTATCTAATGCAACTATTCCCTTGGAGTCTGACTAGTCCTGCCATGAAATGGTTCTCTCGCCTACCCACAGGCATCAAAACATTCCACGAAATGGTGGACGCATTCCTCAAAAACTATGCATTCAACATGGGAAGGGATGTTAACTTGGAGGAACTATCAGCACTAAAACCAAGAAAAGGAGATTTGTTTGCCTCCTTGCAGAGATGGCAATCCAAAGCCAATTAGAGCAAATGGACCATGCCAGAAGAAAAAAAAGTTTGCACAATCATAGCCAATCTAGATGAAAACTTGGTGTTCTATTTAAAAATTCAATTCATTACAACATATGATCAATTGATCTTGAAAGAGCCCTTACTACGCGAGGGGGCGCATCTTCATTTCCTACACAACAGGATGATCACCCATCCACTAGTTATAACGATAAACCTCACACATGGTCAAGGAACAAAAATGTCACAAAGGACGAAGTGGTTGATGGTAAGTTATCATAAGTGATCCCAAGCAAAATATTCAAACCCATCATCAACCACAAAAATGTGCAAACCAATACGGTAGCACAAAAAAAATCACCTCTGAACAACCAAATCAATAATCTGAGCAATCAAGGAGGACCACCTCCCCAAAACAAGTATCCTTCCAAGTAGAAGTTCACAGCCCTTGGGGAGCCAATCGAATCTATAATGAAGAAATTGGTTAAAGAGAACCTTATCAAAATTTCCAATTCAGAGCAATATGCGGGACCCATGACAAAACCACCATGGTACAATGAAAATATCCTTTGCAATTTTCATAAAATCAAAGGGCATACAACCGCTAATTCCATGAGATTGAAAAACATCATCAAAATCTCATTGAGGACAAAATGATAAATGTCGAGCAACCTATCGGCAATCAAGATCTCAAAATATACACGAATTTGATGCCTAATCACAATCGCGGAAATAATCAAGGAAACAATCAAGGAAATAACCAAAGAAACAAAAATGGGAAACAAAAGTATGCCAATGAAAACCTTGTATACGAAGGTGTCATCACATGCATAGATGAAATGGTCACTGTCATTAGCATCAAAGGAGCCAATGCTGATTGTGGAGTTACCACACATGGCGGTAAGGTTACTATTTTAGGGGCATCACAACCATCTAATACCACCATCTCAAATACGAAAGTCATTCCCTATGATTATAATTTCATTGACCAGCTAAAAAGAACCCCCGCTCAGATCTCCATCATGGAGTTACTAAATTTTTTTGCTGCCCATAGAAAAATCCTTGATGAAGCATTACTTGCATCCACTATCTCTACTAACCTTGATATAGAACAATTTCAGGCTATGGTCGGTAACATCATCACACTAAATCTCCTCACTTTCTTTGACCAAGACTTCCCTGCCCAACCATCTCACAACTGTGCACTTCACCTTCAAGTCTTGGTTCATAAGAAAAAGTTCAAAAGGGTCTTGGTGGATGGAGGCGCGGGCCTCAATATTTTCTTTCTTAAACTTATAAAGAACTTGGGAATCTCAAAAGACTCCATCGACAAAAACAAAGGCATTACAATCAAAGAATATGATGACTAGGAAAGAATGTCTCAAGGAACTATCAAGATCCCAATCCAAGTAGGGCCAACTAATATGGAAACCACATATCAGGTCCTTGACCTTGAGTTTCCCTACAACATCCTCCTAGGACACCCATGGATCCATGGAATGAAGGTGGTCACCTCAAAATTTCATCAATGTGTAAAATTTTCATACCAGGATGAGGAGGTCATAATACATGGTGATTCGGAGCCATTTTTCTATTGAAAAAACTCTAAAGCCAAGTTTTATAAAGTTCCCCAAGTACCAAAGAATGATGAAGGCCCCTCCGCTCCCTATGTGGATCCATCTAACCTCACCTCCACTTCTATGATAGAGACACCTTCTATCCACGATATATCCAACATCAAGCTCATGATCCAAGATAATGGGTGTGGAGATTACAGAATGAGAAAAAATGCTTTTGTTCTAGGAGAGTTACCTCAATCTCCTAGGTCACATGGACGACCTCAATCAGTTGAAACACCTGCCTATAGTTTTAGGGAAGACCCTTCTATATTTTGTTGTTCGGGGGATCTAAGTCAGGAAAATGTGGATGAAATATAAATTTCAAGCACACTATACCAAGATGAAAGACCCACACCCACCCTACCCATGGATGAAGCTAGTAGAGGACTACTAATGATGCGTGGTATGGGCTACAATAGAAATGAAATACTTGGAAGGAACAGTGATGGATGACTCGAGCCTATCATTGTAGAAAGATGAATGAGAAATCTTGGCCTTGGATGTACCCCTCCGAGTTTAACTATACGTGGTAGAGGTGCCCCTAGTAGAGCAGTCAAGTCTCCTCCTCACTTATCAGCAGCCACCCTTAAACTACCCCTATCAATAGATCTGCCCATAGATAATTTGACCTTTGACATAACCGAGGTCTGTAGTAGTAGTGATGATGTGGATACTATATCAAGCCTTCCCATGATTTTTGAGGACTCCTCCTTACTCATGATTAGTACATCATCTTTTGAGTTAGACCACCAGCCCCACAAGATAATACCCTCAACTCATTGATTATGACCAACGAGGACCACTGGTTCTAGACACATTTTAAAATGATGAGGCTCTCTCAGAGTTCATTGGACTAAGGGATATGATACCATATGAAGATCATAAAGATGGATCCAACATCACATTGGACACACAGGCTTATTATGGGGAGATGATTGAGTCCTTCAGTCAAAAAAGCAAAAGAATGAGAATAAGCTCAGGGTCATTGAGTGAAAACCACACTATGGCACTCTCTAACCATAGAATAGTAAAATAAAGGATGAATCCAATAGTGAAAACCTCTTTGAGGCATCAGAGGATGAAGGATTCAATCTCCCCCCTACTGCACTCCATCAAGAGAAATCAACAGTCCTAGCAGAACAGTGCAATCCTGTCAATTTGGGAACAAAAGCAACACCACACATCACCTTCTATGTTGAATCACTTCTCATAGAAGAAAAAGAACTCTTGGTGGAATTCCTAGGATAAAGAAAGTTGAACTTCACATGGACTTATGCCAACATGCCGGGTCTTGATCTGGAAGTTGTGGTTCATCATTTAGCTATCTACCCAAGGGAAAACCCAATAAGACAGAAGTTGAGAAATATGCACCCTTAGATATCCTTGATAGTCAAGGTGGAATTATAGGAACTCCTGGATGTTGGTTTTATATTCCCAATTGATTATCTAGAATGGGTGTCAAATCTTGTGCCAGTTTCAAAACCGAATGGGGGCATCCGTATCTACACTAATTTTAGAGACCTAGACAAAGTGTGTCCTAAGGATGACTTTCCAGTACCCAACATTAATATGATAGTGGACATGACGGTCAGACATGAGATTCTATCACTAATGGATGGCTTCTCAGGGTATAACCAGATTATGATCACAAAGGAAGACTAATATAAAACAATGTTTACGTGTCCATGGGGCACCTACTACTGGAACATGATGCCATTTGGGCTAAAGAATGCGGGAGTGACATATCAAAGGACCATGACACTAATTTTTAATGACATGATTCAAAAAATTGTGGAAGATTATGTAGATGATATATTGGCCAAGTCAAGGAAAAGATAGGATCATATAGTAGCTCGAAGTGCCATCTTTGATAGATTAGAAAAATACAAGGTTAGACTTAACCCCAAGAAATGTGTTTTTGGTGTGCAATCAATAAAACTCCTAGGATATATAGTATCGATGAGAGGAATAGAAGTGGATCCCACCAAGGTCAGGGTGATCCTTGACATGGAAGCACCCAAGACACTAAAATAGCTCAGAGGACTACAAGGAAGGCTCCAATCCATTTGCCAATTCACAGCACAACTAGCAGATAAATAGATCTCATATTCTCATCTACTCCACAAGGGAGTAGCATACAAGTGGGATGACAAGTGTGATCAGGAATTTAGTAAAATCAAAGAATATCTACTCATGCCACCAATGTTAATGCCACCTACTCTAGGAAAACTATTGATCCTATACATTTTAGAAACCATGGTAGCTCTCAGTGCTCTATTAGCTCAACATGATGAAAATGGAAGAGAGAGAGCGATAAAAAAAATAAGAAGGATAATGGTAGGGTATGAGCTCAATTACACACCAATAGAAAAAGCTTTCTTGGCAGTTGTGTTTGCAGCCCAAAAGTTTAGACACTACATGTTGGCTCATCAAATCAAGTTGATTGCAAAGATAGATCCACTAAAGTATTTGCTCTCTAAGGCCACTCTCACAGGATGAACAACCAAGTGGGTCATGATATTAATAGAACATAATATTGAATATGTAGAGCACAAGGCTATCAAGGGGTAGGTGATTGTAGACCAACTGGCAGAGGCTCCAATCTATTCAAAGAATCCACTTATATCAGAGTTTCTAGATGAATCCGTCTTTAATCTCAGCATAGCCGATCACTGGAAACTCTAATTTGATGGCTCATATACACAACATGAATCAAGAGTCGGTGTTTTCTTCATCACCCTATAGGGGGATTGTATACCTAGATCCTACAAATTTTCATTCCCCTACACTAACAACATTGCAGAGTACAAGGATTTAACCATAGGTCTCAAGATTGTAGCACAGTGGTGGGTCATGGCACTAAAGGTTTACGGGGATTCATAACTTATTATCAACCAAGTCAATGGTGAATGCCAAACTAAGGATGATAAGTTGACACCATACAAGAAGTTAGTAGAGAGCCTCAAAGATTTATTCATTGATATCACCTTTGAGAAGATACCAAGGCATAAAAATAGAGCAGTCGATGCCATGGAAAAAAATTGGATCCTTATGAGATATCCCTCGCAATGTCCCAAAATATAAATTCTTGGTAGAGTACATTCTCGTACCAACATTCAAGGTTCCAAAGTTAGAATATGTGTGTGAACTCATTGGTCTCGGTGATCCCTGGTATCACAAAATCTACACCTACTTGAGAATAGGAGTCCTCCCAGCTGACATAACCCCAAACCTTAAATGAGCCTTTGTCAAAAGGTCCTTATGTTTTTTCATCCTAGGAGAAACCCTCTATCATAGGAGCATTGACGGAACCCTATTACATTTCTTAAATCCTGAGGAATCCTTGACTACTCTAACTGAGGTTCACAATGGCACTTTCAATTCACACTCAAGTGGTATGACCTTGGCTAAGAAGTTCTTGAGAACCAAGTACTACTAGCCAACAATGGAAACAGAGGCACATGACTTTGTTAGGAAGTGTTTATAATGCCAGCAACATGGAGACCTTATTCATGCAACAGCTCAAGAGCTTCATCCTATTATTACACCTTGGCCCTTTTCATAGTGGGGGCTCGATCTCATCGGTAAAATCACACCCACCTCATCCAACAGCTACAAATTCATCATCACCACCATGGACTACTTTACAACGCGGGTCGAATAAATTCCCATGACCTACATAACCAAAAAGAAGATATCCAAGTTCATCCTAAACTATCTCATTTGTCGAAATGATGTCCCTCAATCCATTATCTTTGATAATGGGACACCTTTCAAAAATCATGATGTGCATGACCTTTTCCACAAATTCCATATCCAACATCACTTTTCCACTTTGTACTACCCCAAGGCAATGGCCAAGCAGAACCCACTAATACAACTATCTTGAAAATCCTTAAGAAAATAGTCAATGACTTCAGCCGTGACTGGCACCTGCAGCTAAATCCTACCTTATGGGCCTACCGCACCAGCATCTACATGCCAACAAGTGCCACCTCATTCTCTCTAGTCTATGGATCAGAAGCCATCCTTCCAATCGAGATGGAGCTCCCATCATTAAGGATATCACTGAAAAACCTCATTACAGATGAGGAATATCGGGTTTCAAGGTTAAATGAGCTGGAGTTAATAGATGAATGGTGCATCGATTCCCTCAACCATCTATAGGTCTATCAAAACTGCCTGAAATGTAGCTACAACAAGAATATCAGGAGACGCACCTTCCAAGTCGGCGAACTTATGCTAAAAGAAAATTAGAAGAACATGTCAAACCCAGATAGAAAAGGTAAATTTGAACCCAACTGGTTGGGACCTTTCATCATTATATCAAGCTATAAATCAGGGGCATATCAACTATCAACACTAGAAGGAAAGCCTCTACAAGAGCCCCTAAATAGTTGTCATCTCAAAAAGTTTTATGCCTAAAATATTGCAAGGTATAAAACCAAAAAATATAAAATAATTAAAAAATGTGCTAAAAAAATAGTCACCTTGATGAAAACCTGGCAAACAGGCATCTTGGTGACAACAAAAATAAAATACAAAATACAAAAATACAAAAATCCAAAAAAAAATTAGATAAAGGATTGAAAATAGTAAAGAAAAAATCGTCCTCTAGTGAAAACCACTTCGGTGGCGCTTTGGTCAAGTACCTTGGTGAAAACCTAAAAAAAATGGCGCCAAGCGTAAATAAAGCACTCTCCATCCACCAAGATCTTCACGGCCCATTCCACGTAGTTAGCCATGGCATTCCATCTATCTTTCCATCATCTATTCACAACCATACCATAGCTTGATCTTGCGCTCATATCATGTTCCACCCTAGTACTACTTGGCATATTCCTAAGGCTAGTTTGTCCTACCTATATCGAAGTAGTCTATCACATCACACTGGGGGAATGTTCCTCTACCTGCATTGGGTTGGATTCATGTATATTCTCTTGATCTACCTAGAATCAATCAAAAAATCCAAAAACATCCAAATCAATCAAAAAATCCAAAAAACATCCAAAACATGTCGAAAATTAAAAAACCAAGTTAGTGGAGTAATCATTAGTCTGAACTACATCATCTCTTAGATTCAACATAGGCAAGGTTGATCTTTGATCATCCCCCAAGACACCCTAGGTCAGTCCTTTAGGCATCCATCACAATCTGGCAATCTGTTTGCCCATCTTTCTCATCATTGGGTCAAGTATGTCATCACTCAAACTATGTGGTCTTTGCACATATAACATAAGAAAATATAATCTATGGATCAACTCCCAAGACCCCTAGGATAGGTCTTTAAGTTAGTCTCTTCATCATAAATCTTGAAAATACCAAAAAAATCCAAAAATCCAAAAAATCAAAACAACCTCAAAACATTTGAAAACCCCAAAATGGTGCATCCATCTCATCTTGCTTTCACCCACAATTGTCTCATTCCTAATAAATAAATAATCACCTTCATCCTTTTGTGGGTTAGTCAGAAGCAAGTCTAGCAGGTTCCAAAGTGAACACCCTAATTGTCAAAGTATCAAGCCTAGGTCAGTTAGCAAGCAAGTTGATCAATTCAGAGTATCAATAGCTTATCACCCAATCTATCTCACCAAAACCCTGATCACAACCTATCCTAGGATGTATCCTTCTCACGATGGACATAAGCATCAAGTATCTTGTAGTAGTTTAGCCTTGGCTAGCAGTATGAAGAACATTAGCTTGTTTGTTTACTTTTTCCTTTGTCTTTGTGACATCTTATTTTGCGCTCATTCCAAGGACCTCTTGAGGATGCCTAAGAAAAAATAGATTTATAGAGAAAGGAATGGGGAAATGATCATTATAATTTTTATGTATTGTGCTTTTGGGATACTCTTGTAAAATAAATTAGTCATGCGAGCTTTGTTTGGTTTTTAGGAAGGGTGTTTTAGGTATCTTTTTGACCACATATGAAGGATTACCTTTCTATGTTTTTGCTCGAGATGTTTAGAATATCTAAACTATATCTTGAACAAAGTTTCGTATGCTAAGTGTGAACAAGAATACTCCTATCTAATTGTCGAGTCAAATTCCATCACACTAGGTACAATGCCATCTTGGTTCTCTATACCTTGATGCATCATACCTACGTGTGTTATCAAACATAAAGTAATTGGCCCTTTGAAAATACTGACTCCTGGTAAGAAAATCATCATCATCTTAATGACTTGTTGGATCTCTTTCTTCTATCTTCTTTCCACACTAACATGGTACCATGATAGTTAATCAGAACATTGCTAATGCATCCACCCTACATCCATAAAATCATCAGCATAAGTGCATATCATCTCGCATTACCATCATCTCAAGTTATGAGGAATAATATCGATTTTTTATTCTGAGAATCTTAAGAAATCATTGCATTACATTCATACATTACATGAATCATTAAGAACATAATATAAATCATTAGCATCCATTATCATTACATAATCATTTGAATCATAATCATTAGCATACATTGCATTCATACGATTGTCATCAAAATGCATAGAAAAGTAAAAACCAAAATGCATCCATAATCATCATGTAGAAGTATACATCATATTGCATAAGCATAGAAAATTTCATAAACACATCATTACTCATAGGAAATTAAAATGCATCTGCATATCATACATTGCAAGGAATCTCATAATTAGAACCATATCATATATATATCATCAAAATTTACAAATGTCACGGTACAAAATTGGATCAAGTGTACATCAAAATACATGATACAATAGGGTCAATAATCAGAGCCCATGAATCAAAAAAGGAAAACTTCTTGTGATCAAAGGGCTAGCCCTACTAGCTATGCCCCTCACCCTCTGGCCTATCACCATGATCCTCTAGCGGCCTCATCCCTATCTGCTGAGAGTAGTCTGGCACCCCCTATCTGTAATGCTGCCGATAAGGCTCGGCCTCTCTAACTGCCTCTCTATAATCTCGTAAGGAAACCGATCGACCCTGGGATACTAAGGCCAAGTTCTCTAACTACCTTCATCGACCAACCTCCTGATCTCTCACGGATCGATCCTGGTCCCTCTTAGCAGTAACTGTCAAAATCTACTTCCGAACCTGGTCTCTCTCTATTGTCAATATCTAAATTTGACCTTGCAACTGTTGGATTAGTGCATCCTTGTGATTGGCTGCCCTGGTAGTTGTTGTCGAGGGACCGCTCTTTCCCCATCTCTAGGTTTTTCATCCTATATCCCTACCCATGGTGGTTCCTGGTCTCATAGTGGTGCCTGGTTGCATAGTGGTGTCGGAGCCCGTGGTGGTGTCTGATGTAGAGGAGGGTAATGTCCTCCCCTGTCCCCATCACCATATTTGTCATCGTCACCTCTTCCTCCTTGACCCTTGCCCCTACTAGATGACCTACCTCTGGGCCTCCATCGTGGGAGTGTCGCACCTAGAACTGTCAATCTCAGAGGAGGCCTAAACCAAGCTTTGTATGCTTGGGTCACTCCTGCATCTGTTGGCCTCTGATCATATGGCCATGACCTAGCCACTAGCTATATGAATGAGGCTACTACCTTCGATGTTGGGATGGGTTGGCCCTATGTTGTCTCTCATGATGAACAAGTGAATATTGCCACATACTGATCATCCATACTATCTTGGACCTCACCAAACTAACAGGCCACCCTATCTGGAAGGTACCACTCTATCATAGTATGCTCTCGGCCCTACATCCATCTGTCTTGCCAAGAGAAAAATAACTGATCTCCATTATCATACCATGGGCCTATGCCCATCCAAGGCCTCCAAATGAACTCCCTCATCTCATCAAGGGCTCATCGCCAATGTGCAATGCCACCTGTGCCAGTGTGGGTAAAGCGAATCTATGCCCTACCATATCGCTAGACAACAGGGACATCAATATCTAGCACAATCGATGTGACATCTAGATGAGCACTGGAATTTGTTCCCATGCCCAAATGTGTAACAAAGTAACTCCAACCTCGAGGGACCTACTGTCAAGATATGCAAACTCATGCAAATCTTTGTATAAAGAGGCTAGCATCACTAGCCCCCAAGCAAAGAACTCCCTACGGACAACCATCTGCTCCCATACCAGTCCCTAGCTTGGACTAAAGTATCAGCCCCACAAATCTGGTTCCATAAGACCTGAAATGATAGCTACAACAATCAAACTGTAGGTGGGCGCTATACCTCGGTATCTCTCTAGGTCAATTTGTCCATCAGATAAATGGATCTCATCAACACCCATCACATCATATTAGGCATCCCTACTAGCATATGGATCATAAATCACTTTGGCTCTATGGATAGGTAGTTGAAGGATGCACCAAACATCCTCGAGTGTGATGGTGGCCTCGCTGATAGGAAGATGGAATGAGGTCTCACTGTGCCACCGCTCAGCCAAAGTTGTCATCATCCCCAAGTGGGTCCAAACAGGAGGAACATAAGAAAAAAACCAAAGGTCAAGCATACCAAGTTGCTCCTTGAGGAATATGTGCATACTCTATAATCTCCTGAGCACCAACCATCTGTGCTCCCTAGAATGAAGTATGTCAAGGTCCTCCTACAAAAGAGAAACCATCGCGTCAAGTCTCATAAAAAAATTTGCCTCCTCAATCAGCTTTTCGCATTTGAAACAACAAATACGACCCAATTTAAAAAGCTCCAAACTACGCCACCACGACAGAGTTTTCCAAATTTTAAACTCCAAAGTGTGCTGCATAGTCCAATTTTCATATGCGGTTGACTTTGTGCCAAAACCATAGTTTCAAACTGCACCGCACGGTCGAATTTTCATATACAATTGAGTTTGACAAGAAACCTTAATCTCCTAACTGGCCTGTGATGACACTATTCTCATATGCGATGTAGTTTGAGGTCGTGCGACATCGATTGAGCATTTGCAGCAGCGCTATATAGTGTCACTTGACCTAAGGTTGACCTAAACCCTATTAAATGCACGTAAAATGATAAAATCAAAAGTCAGGATAGGGGTACATACCACAAGTCTTACACCGACTGGCCACTGGTGCACTCGTAACCTCTCCAACACATGCTTGGGAAGTAGTCATTGCGCCATCTCGACCAGAACTTAGACCTCAAAGTGCAAAAATTTCTAAAGGCTAAGTGTACAAATGAATCGAAAGTGACCTTTCAAGGTCTATTTAAGTCTACAAATTAGGATTTTTTAACCTAATTTGACCATCCAACTAGGGTTTTGGTCCCCTGATCCCATTTTTGTCCAACCAGGGACCATGTTGCATCTTTTTTGGCATTTTAATGTGGTTTTTGACATCTTGGGGCATTTTTGAACCTGTCAAGCACCTTGTCGTCTTTTTTCGCGAGATCATCCAAAAATCAAAATTTTCATCCGATCTCTCGAGGGGGCAACATATTAGCATAATCCTTCCCCTGGGGAAATAGTGGGGCATTCCAAAAAATCATGAAATTTTGGAACTTTGATCACAACAGTTTATTCTTTGAACCAATGCAACAAGTGCATTGCTTCAAAGAGTGGCAAAATGTAGACATGGAAAATTGACCAACACACTTGATCCTAATTTCTAACATCGCTTCTTCCTGAATCATACTCTCATCTTATCAACACTTTTCATCTCTTAATTAGATAAATCATTATTTATTTAATTAGGTCTTTCTTCCTTGTTGATTAAATTAATCAATTTAATTTAATTTATCCTCTATCTATGTTCATTTAAATAATTCATTTTATTTAAATTGAATCTCTAAATTCCTCTTATTAAATTGAATAAATTAAACCTTATTTGATTTAATCTAACATTGTCCCCTTTAGTTAAATAAATCAAAACATTTATTTAATTAAACCCTTCCTCTCAATTTGATTTAAATCAGTTCATAAATTTAAGTCTAAATTGTCACACCTCCTAATTCCTCATTAAATTAATTAACCTATGATTAGTTTAATCTTAATCCATGTCACATTCTCTAGAGAATTCAACTTGCACAATAAATCAATTACTTTGATTTATTAAATTGACTATTTTCTCTCAACATGGAATAAAGGAGGAATATTCCTTCAAGTTTGAATTCAAATCCAAGTGGATTTGTCCTTCCAACAAAGCATTCACTCCTCTTACATGTCCTTGTGCATTGAGCCAAGTGGCATTAACTTCATTCCTTTTTCCCTCTAACATTTCATTTCACTATTTTGAAATTCCACCTAATAACATTTATTGGCACTTCGATCAAAATGTGCACAACCTTCAACCATTCACATCTTGACAAGTGGCACTTGGCCATTGGATGTTGAATGATTCCACATTGCTCAATTTCACTCTCTTTTCCTATTTGGAAATTTATAAATGAGAAACTCTTCCTCTCATTCTATCATCCACAATTTGAGCAAAGTTACTCTCTTCACATTGAGAGCTAATTTTTTCTACTTCATAGCAAATGTTCATCATTTTTATGGTTTCATAGCTAGGTTATGCCAAAATCTCATCAAGGAGCTTCAATCATCCACAAATTATCACAAAGCTTAAAAAGGAGTTGGGAAAGGGCCAATTTCGACACACCAATTGGCACCAACTCCCCCATGGGATCAAGAGTTTGTATTGCTTAATTAGGATTTCATTCATATTTTCATGTTTGTTCTTCATTTTTCCTATTATTAAGCATTGTAGATGGATTTCATGGGGAATCCTTTTTTTATCTTGCAAATGAGCTTACTAATGTGTTTTCTTCTTGTATTTGTACAGGTATAGGATTGGGGTTCACACTATATATTCAAAGCTACATGGTGGAGAACACGGAGAGGAATGTATTGAAAATCTATTTTTAATTAGACAATAGGAATGTAATAAAAGGCACCATTTTATAAACACCTAGTGTTTTCCAACAACCATTAAAACTCTATATGATTGTAGGTTGGAAAATACAATGGGAGGTGACTGCATGATTTATGAAACCTCCAACCAACACAATTTTGTAAAAACCTCTATGGACATAGCTAATCTCCTGACAAAACACACCTATGTACATACAAAAACACATAAAAACATACATTAAAATATACATAACATGATGAGATGACACAGTGAAGGGCTTACCATGACAGATGATAAAAGTGATGAAATCAGAAGATGGGAGGAAATGTCATGATGAGGGAAGTGAGGAGATAAGGATGACATCAACTTGGTTTTCCCAATTGGGTTGTTAATTCTAGAGGGTTTTATAACACTATGTGTGTTGAAAATTTCTTAACACCTAGTGTTTTCTAATTTTATTAAATTCTTACTATCTAATTCACAAAATTTTCTCAAGGTAATCATAAAAAATGCCAAATTGAGGTGAGGGGTGAGTAACCAATTGGGTTTTTACTTGTAAAGGGTTTTAAAATATTATGTGGGTTGCAGATTTTGTAAAACTAGTTCTTTGCAACCTAGAATTTTACAAAAAACAATATGAATTTATTGAAAAGATTTTGTTAATTAGATAATAGGAATGTAATGAAAGGAACCATTTTATAAACACCCAGTGTTTTCCAACAAACATTAACAATCTATATGATTGTAGGTTGGAAAACATGAGTGCATGATTTATGAAACCTCCAATCCACATAATGTTGTAAAAACCTCTACACACTAAAGCCAAATGAAATCCATCATTTTTCTTGTCACTTTGAATTATGTCGACATTTTTTTCCTTTCATGAGAAGGTATCTGTGCACCACAAGTTGGAAGGTTGATGTGACTAAAACATGCATTTTAAATTATTACAAGTATTGTTATTGTTTTTCAGCTCAGTCTATTAAGTCTTTCAGTCGATGTGTTTTATTGGGAGAGTGGGATGGGGGTGGGGTGTTATGTTATAATGTCTATACATAGGTTCATTTTGTTGGGAGATTACCTTCTCCCATTATTTAGCACTTATTACTAATTGTTTAAATTATTGTTATTGGAAAACACTTTGTGTTGTGGGTTTTTTCATTCTGCAAGTTGAAAGTGAAAAGCTAGAGAGCAGGGGGCAAAGTGGCAAGTGAGGGAGATGAAAAAACAATGGAATTGAGGTGAGGGGTTTATAATCAATTGATTTGTTACTGCTAAAGTTTTTTAAAACATTATGTGGATATATTGATTTCAAAAAACCAATGTTTTGCAACCTTGAATTTTATAAAATAATATGAATGTAATTTAGATAGTATGAATGTAATGAAAGGAATCTTATAACAAGTCTTAAATAGAGTAAAAATTGTGTTTCAATATCTTAGTATGATCCAAATATACATGCACAATATGATTATAAGTTGGAAAACACTATAGGAGGTGAGGCAACTACATGATTTATAAAACCTCCAACCCACACAATGTTGTAAAACCATCTACACACTGAAGCCAAATACCTTAATGGGTGTTTATAAAATGGTGCCTTTCATTACATTCCTACGGTCTAAATAATGAAATATTTTCAAGATATTCATACTATTTTATAAAATTCTAGGTTTCAAATCACTAGGTTTTTCGAAACCTACAACTCACTTAACATTTCAAAAACCTTTACAAAAACGAACCCACATAATGTTTTAAAACCCTTTACAAGCAACAACCCAATCGGTTCCAATCAGATGAAGAAAGTGAGATCCCATTTTTATTGTAGCAAAGAGTTGTTCAAAAATTTGAAAGTGGAATTCATTACATTTTTGACCGTAAGGAAACAAAAAAATTCATAATGAACTAACTAGCACGGGATAATGTGTTTTCTAACATTTCAAATAATGCAAGCATTTTATTTGTTCCAATTAGACGAAAAAAGGGAAATGTCATATTTACATCACCAAAGAGTTATTCTAAAATTTTAAGGTGGACTTCATTACATTTTTGAAGTGTACGAAACAAAAAAAAAATCATGAGGGAATAACTGAGAGGGGATAGTGTGTATTCCAACACTACAAATAATGCGAGCATTTTATTTGTTCCAATCAGATGAAGAAACTAAAATGTCATTTTGACTATAGCAAAGAGTTGTTCAAAAATTTGAAACTGAAGTTAATTACATTCTTGATTGTAATGAAACAAAATTTTTAAAAATGAACTAATTGACATGGGACAGTGTGTTTTCCAACACTACAAATAATGCAAGCATTTTATTTGTTCCAATTAGATGAAAAAACAAAAATTCCATTCTTCATTTATCCAAATATACATTATATTTCTTAATACAATCCAAACATGCATGCACAATATGATTGTAGGTTGGAAAAAATAGTGGGAGGTGACAACATCATTTATGAAACCTCCAACCTACACAATGTTGTAAAACCCTCCACACACTGAAGCCAAATACCTTACTAGGTGTTTACAAAATGGTTCCTATCATTGCATTCCTACAGTCTAAATAATAAAATCTTTTCAAGACATTCATACTATTTTATAAAATTATAGGATGCAAAACACTATATTTTACAAAACCTGCAACGCACTTAATGTTTGAAAACCATTTACAAAAAACCTTCAAAATGAGAATGTCAAAAATGACAACGTTTTGGGCTTTCTGTCCATTCCAAATTATGATTTTGAAAACTCGATGGCACAAAACCCATATTGCATTTCAAATGAAAACCCTTTTTCACAAGGAAAACCCTTTATTCTTCCATCAATGAAAAACCCATATTTGCAATGAATATCCATTCAATTATTCAAATTCAAAACATTAAAATAGATTTTTTTTAAATCATCAACATAAAAACACACAAAAATAGCTCTACATTTCAAATAAAAACCCCTTTTCACAAGGAAACCCCTTTATTTTCCCATCAATGAAACCCATCTTCACAATGAATAGTCATTCAATTCTTCATAGTGAGAACATTCAAATGGAAAATTTTAAAAACCCTCAACACAAAAACACATAAATAGCTATACATTTCAAATGCAAACCCTTTACGCAAGTAAAACCCTTTATTTTCTTGTCAATGAAAACCCATTTTTGTAACAAATATGTAAGGAAAGAAAAGGTGTGGAAACACCTTCCTAATGCTAATTCTAAGAGGAATAGTGTAGATCACAGGTTCAAAAACAAT
The DNA here is from genome assembly GCA_007115665.2 of Sequoiadendron giganteum. Taxonomy (NCBI): domain Eukaryota; kingdom Viridiplantae; phylum Streptophyta; class Pinopsida; order Cupressales; family Cupressaceae; genus Sequoiadendron; species Sequoiadendron giganteum. The sequence continues at coordinate 454,502,236 of CM021102.1, forward strand.
TACAGTTCATCAAAATTACACATTACTAGAAACAAAATAGACAATTAAAGCATACTCAAAATTGGACACCAGTATTTAACGTGGAAAAACCCTTACGGGAGAAAAAACCACCACACCAAGAAAAAAATTTATATTACAGTAAATGACAATTACATACAAAGTTGCAAATCCCCTTTGCAAATATCAATTTCATAGCACCAACATTTCCCCGATCAACCTTGTACAAATCAAATCCTGATTAGAGTTCTATGACTCACTATTACAATGCTTATACAACATACAATGAAGAACACAAATTATCAAATGTTCAAAACCCCATCACTGTTACATCACATTGCAATATATATCCAACAACCATGGTTGATTCAGTCTTTGTACAAACAGTTCAGTTCAGTTTCCTCTGTAGAGAAACTATTGATCTTACTAGTCAGGGAATAGTCACCACTAACTCAACACATTCCTCTAATTACCATCGTACAACTCAGCAGGTCAACCAAGTCAATGTTCATTCAACCACGGTACACCTTCAAGTCCATCGGCATGACCAACACTATCGATGAAAGGCTTGAAAGTAACATCGATATCTCATGTCTCCCTGATGTCCCAAAAGAACCATCATGACCACATGCATTGCCAAGGGTCTCCCCGACATCAACCAAACAACCTTATTGACAAGATAACAAGGATCATAGCTAGTCTGAAATGTTTCACCAAGGTCCCAAGTCACCTCGATGACCTTTAGGTCAAATGTAGTTTGAAACACCTCATCGGCAGGAGTCATACCAATGTTCAGCTAGAACAAACTCATTAGAAAAATAGCGTGCTTCGGAAGAAGTTCAAAATGTCTCATTGAAGTTCCATGTCTCCCCGATGACCCAAGCTAGACGACCTTTCCTCAGATCAGCAAGAGTCACACCAATGTTTAATAGCCATCGAAAAGACCACCAAAGTCGATATAAGATTCTCAGGTCCAACCAAAGGCCAATGTTACCTAGATGCCACCGAGATAGGTCAGACTCTCCCTGACAAAACTTCTCGGGTAGAATTCTAACATCATTCCGAGTTCAGGAAACTAACACCGACAACTGTCATTAACAAGACCGACCACATGTCTCACTGATTTGACCATTTCAAGCCTTTAGAGATAAACTACCTATCGAAAAGACATCCCAGGTATCTCACCAATTTTTCTCTTTTAGGAGGTTCAGGTCAGAAGATTGAGGCACATGTTTCCAAAAAACTCCCACTCGACAAAGACCTTTTGAAACCTCTAGCACATTTAGGAACTACTAAGATTCATGGGCTTCAAAATTTATGGTACCACATTCTAGAATATGGTACCATAAATAGACCTTTCTATCCTCCACCATATCTCATACAAAGTGATACTGCACATCAATATGTTTCGTTCTAGCATGAAAGTTCAATTTTTCGACAAACAGATAGCACTCTGACTATCACAACAAATTGCAATTTTCCCTGCACTGAACCCAATATCAGAACACAAACATCTAAGCTAGACAACTTCTTTGCAGGCATGAGTTTCTGCCATGTACTCTTCTTTCGTAGTGGATAAAGCGACTACAGCCTACCGCTTGCTCATCCAGCTAACTACACCACCATTTAACATGAAAATATATCCACTGGTGGACCTTCTTCTGTCAATGTCCCTTGCCCAATCCAAATCCACATAACCATGAATGCTGAGTGATCTCTATGAAATAATCAAGTTTCCATGATAGCATAAAGCATATTGTGATTTACCTTTTAAATATCTAAATACTCTTTTTACAACATCCCAATGTGGCTGTCTTGGATTTTCCATAAACCAGCTAAGTACTCCCATTGCTTGGGAAATTTATGCCTTGTACAGACCATTACATACATTAAACTTCCAATTGCACTTGCATAAGGCACTTTGGTCATGTCCTCCATCTCAGTAGGAGATTTTGGACAATATTCAATACATAGCTTCATTCCCTACAAAAATGGAACAACTAGCTTCTTGCAATCGTTCATACCAAACCTCTCTGAAACAATGTTAATATACTTACTCTGGCTGAGCCAAATCTTTTTTCTTTTTTTGTCCTTGGCTATTTCCATCCCCATAATATACCTTGCTACACCAAGATCCTTCATTTCGAACTTTGCAAACAAATGAGATTTTAGATCAAAAATCATAAACTTACTATTCCCTATGAACATATCATCAACATAGAGGGCAATAATAATAATATGATCATTTTTCAGTTTTGAAGTACACACAATGATCTGATTTCAATCCTACAAATCCCAATGACAAAACAAATGTGTCAAATTTATGGTACCACATTCTAGGTGTTTATTTCAAACTATATAGAGATTTTTGGAAATATGTGCCTCAAGCTTACTAACCTGAACCTCCTGATAGAGCGAAATCGGTGAGACATCTGGGCTATCTTGTCGATGAGCAGTTGGTTTTCAAAAATCTTGAACTGGATGGGTCGATGATCTAGGTGTTTGGTCCTACCGATGTAAGTCATCAGTGTAACCTGAATAGTCAGATTAATTTCTTGAACTCTTAGCAAGGAAAGTTCTCTAGCCGAAGTCATTTGGTTAGAGAGAATTTTTTTTATCTTACCAACAAGAGCCATCGGTGTAACCTGAATGGTCGACGTAAGCTTCTGAACTCTTGTCAATGATATCTATTTGGCCAAAGATTTATGTCGGTATGACTCTAGCCGATGACCAGTCAGTCAACTTGACATTGGTCCATGGAGTGACCTATGAATGTCACTCCTACAGTTCTGGTCTGGCCGATGAGTCACGATCGGTATCACTTTGATCGATGAATAGTCAATCAGTGTGAAATTGGTCCATAGAGTGACCTATGAATTTCACTCTGATAGTTTTGTTCTAGCCGATATGTCACGGTCAGTAAGACTCTGGCCGATGAACTTGGTCATCGATTTGACATATGAAAGTCACTCCAATAGTTCTATTCTAGCCGATGAGGTGATCAGGGAGACTCTTGCCAAATCAAAACCCATCGGAGTAACATTTGCCACCAGTGTGAGTTTCCTAACTGTGGTTGACTATATATCTTTGGTTGATGATCTCCATCAGTATGACTCTCTTTGACGAAGGTTCCAAGCTGAAGATCATTGGGATGACTTATGAGCTTGATATGACTTTCTAGACTGTCACCGATAGTATTGGTCTCGCCGATGTACATGTTCGATAAGACTCTTGGCGATGCTAGAGGAAATTTTTTTAGTTGAACACACCAGGTCTTGTCGATAGAGGTCTATCTTGCCAATGGATGAGAAAGGTAACTTTTTTGAATGACCTGTCTGATTGCTAATGTGGACAACTAATTGTTGTGGTGCAAGCTGATTGAGAGGAACTATTTGACAGTTGAACAATAGAAGAAACTACTAGGAAAAATCTAATCAATGGTTTGAATGGATGGAAATTTTCTAAGTGAACAATTTTGGCAACTGTATGTTGTAAATGTGCATTGTAATAGTGAGGCCTAGGTGTATGAGATTGATTAGGATCTTGTTTTTTTGATGTAAACATTGACATCTAGAAGGAGTCTGAACTTGTATCTAATTCCTTTTACTATAATACAAGTGACTGATCTTTTGGTGGTGGGTTTTTCTCCTAAAAGGATTTTCCCATGTAAATCTGTTGTCCAATTGTGTGTGTGTTTATTTCTCTGTTCTATTATTTCTTTCATGTGCATCTTAATGAACTGTAATTGTGAATTTTAAAGGACAAGTCTTCATTCTTCCCTATGTTTTGACATTAGGAAATTTTGTTTTGCACCCCTTGAACAACATATCATCAACATAGAGGGAAATAATAAGAATACGATCATGTTCAGTTTTGAAGTACACACTATGATCTAATTTCGATCTTACAAATCTCAATGACAAAAAAACTGTGTCAATTTTTTGGTACCACATTCTAGGCGACTATTTTAAACCATACAAAGATTTTTGTAACTTGCAAGCTAGATTTTCCTTACCTTTTTCCACAAAATGCTCAGGCTGGGACATATATATTTCTTCTGCAAGATCACCATGAAGAAAATTTGTCTTCACATCCATCTACTCAATCTCCATGTCATATGTTGCTGCAAGTGGCAAAAGAAATCTAATAGATGTCAGCTTCATATTTTTCAACACTGCCATCTAGACTGATTTATTTTTTAAATACCCATTTACAACCAACAAATTTCTTTCCTTCAGGAAAGGGCACCAAACTCCAAGTTTCATTCTTCTCTAATGATGCCATTTCTTCCTTCATGGATTCCAACCAAGATTTTGAGTCAGGCATTCCAATTGCCTCTTTTATAGTCCTAGGCTCATCAGTGCTAGTAATTAAATCATAGGTACATGTAGAATATAACATAGATAATGCATACCTATCATGTTGCTTCTTCTCATGTGCAAACCTCTTCTAGGTTGAGGTTGAGGTTGTGGTTCTTCTTCAGAACTCTCAGAGTTGCTCGAACTCTCCTCAAATTTAGGTACACCATTAATTTTGAGTTCCTCTTGTTTTGGTGTTAGAGGAATTTCAACAACATTATTTTCCTCCTTGGCTTCATTCATCCCTTACTCTAGATCCACTAAACAAGGTTTCAACTCATGAATAATAACACTTCTGTTGTACACATATTTTTCAATCATAGGATTCCAAAGCTTGTATCCTTTCACACCAATTTCGTAGCCAATGAAGATACACTTAACATATTTTTTCTCCAATTTAGATCTCTTCTCATTCAGAACATAAACATATGCTTCACAACCAAAGACACGAACATGTCTCAAAGAGGGCTTATGACCACACCACGCTTCCAAAGGAATTTTATCAACAAGTGCTAACGAAGGAGACCAATTCAATAAGTAACATGTTGTAGCCACAACCCTAGCCTAGAACTTCTTCTCTAGACCAGCATTTCAAAACATACTTCTTGCCTTCTCCATCAACATCCTGTTTAACCTTTCATCAACTCCATTTTTCTATGTAGTGTAAGGTGTTGTTTTATGCCTTTTAATTCCATGATCTTTATAATACCTTTTAAAATCTGTAGAACAAAATTCACCACCATTATCTATCCTCAGGAATTTAATTTTTCTTCTAGTCTAATTTTCAACCAAGTTCTTAAACTCTTTAAACCGACTGAACACTTCTAATTTACTTTTGAAAAAATATACAAATGCCCTTCTCGAATAATCATCAATGAAAGATACATAATACTTTGACTTTGACAATGAAGGAACATTTATTGGACCAAAAACATCAGAGTGAATATAATCCAGAACACCAAAATATTTGTGAGTAAAAAGAAACATGATGATGTTTTCCATATATACAATGTTCACAAAATTCAAATTCCAGGTTACAATCATCAAGCCCCTCAACCAGGTTTTTATTTTTCAAGGATTTTAAACCTTTCTCACCAATGTGACCAAGCCTTTGATGCCAGGGCATAGTCTTCTCCACTAGAAGTTTAACTTCCAAAGATTTTGCACTAATAGGAATATTTTCCTCCTCTTCACGAACAAATTTGTGTGACTTTACAGAGACACTGTTACATTGAACAAGTGCTTCCAAATTGTATGAAGTACTGATTCAAGCACCCCTTGGGAGCACTATGGAGCCTCTAGTCATTTTGAAACCATTACTTGAGAAAGAGACTTGCACTCCAACATCATTCAAATTTCTTATAGAAATTAAATTCTAAACCAGACCTGGTATATGCATTACACCATCAATTCATTTGATTCTTCCGTCAGGGAATTGAATTCAGACTTTTCCACGACCAAATATTTCCAAAGATGAATCACTTGCCAAATACAACTTTCCACCATCATTTTTTTCTTACTTTGTGAACTAGTCTCTATGAGATGTCATGTGCAAAGATGCTCCCGAATCAATCAGCCATACATCATTTGATGCTCGAGTTGTCAAGGCTATAATGAAGGCATATGCATCACTCTGAGAAGAACCATTATCCAAAGAGTTCTTCTTCTTCTTATTTTTCTCCTCTTTATAATCCTTTTAGACATGACTAGGTTGCCCATAGTTCCAACACTTCACCTTGGACTTCTTGTGAGGAGACTTTGATCTCCCTTCTAATTTCGATTTAGACTTCTTATCCTTCTTCTTCTTGCCTTTTTCTTTTTATCTACCATGAATAGTAAGAGCCTCCTTTTCCATCTCAAAAGACTTCCTTCTCATCTCTTCTAATAAAAAAGAAGAAACCACATCTTCCATCTTGAAAGTGGTTTCCGTACTCCCTATAGCCATTACTAAATGATCCCAAGAGTTAGGAAAAGAACATAATAGAATCATACATCGATCTTTGTCATCAATTTTCACACTCATAGATGTTAATTGAGAAATCAGCATGTTAAAAGTATTCAAGTGATCAACAAAAAACAATCCTTCCTCCATCTTCAAGGAATAAAAATTCTTCCTTAGAAATAACTTATTCACTAAGGACTTGCCCTGATAAATATCTCCTAGTTTATTCCATAAAGAAAATATGGTCTTCTCTTCGTGAAAATTTAGAAGGATAAAGTCTACCAAACAGATCCTTATTAGCCCCTTTTCTTTTAGTTCTGCCAGATCCCTATCTTCTTGCTTTATGCCAAAAGGTTTCGTTCCAGAAACAACAAGCCAAATACCATGATCCACTATCAGATCTTCCATTTTAAGTTTCCACAACTCAAAATTGTTTCCATTAAAATTTTTTATTTCTACTCTTCCAGATATGCTTGCCATTTTAATCTACAATTTTAATTACTAGGCTTCTACAAGACTCCCACTTCAGAATTGACACAAAAAACCAACCCTACCCATGAAATCAACTTGTTAAATGTATTCAAGTGATCAACAAAAAATGCTCCTTCCTCCATCTTCAAGGAATATAGCTTCTTCCTTAGAAATATATTATTCACCAAGGACTTTCCGTGATAAATATCTCTCAGTTTCTTCCATAAAGAAGATGCGGTCTTCTCTTCATGAACATTTAGATGGACAGAGTCTGACAAATAGAGCCTTATTAGCCCCTTTGATTTTCGATATGCTAGATCACATTATTCTTGCTTCATACCAGAAGGTTTTGCTCCAGACACAACAACCCAAAGATCATGATCCACTAACATATTTTCCATTTTAATCTGTAATTTCAATTACCAAACTTCTACAAGACTCACACTTCAGAATTGACACAAAAAACCAACCCTACCCACAAGGATAACACAACTAGCTAGGCTCTGATACCACTTGAAAGGAAAGCAAAGGTGTGGAAACGCCTTCCTAATGCTAATTCTAAGAGGAATAGTGCAGACTATAGGTTCAAAAACAATTATAGTTCATTAAAATTACACATTACTGGAAACATAATAGACAGTTAAAGCATAAATAGAATTGGACACCACTATTTAACATGGGAAAACCCTTACGAGAGAAAAACCCACCACATCAAGAAAAACACTTTGTATTAAAATAAATGAAAATTACATACAAAGTTGTAGTTCCCCTTTACAGATATCAATTTCACAATAGCAACATTTCCCTAATCAATCTTGTACAAATTAAATTTTGATTACAGTTCTATGACTCACTGTTAAAATTCTTATATGACATACAATGAAGAACAAAAATTGTCAAATGTTAAGAACCCCATCACTGTTACATCACATTGAAATATATATCCAACAACCATGGTTGATTCAATCTTTGTACAAACGATTTAGTTCAGTTTCCTCTACAGAGAAACTATCGATCTTACCAGTCAGGGAATGGTCACTGCCAACTCAACAAAGTCCTCCAATGACCATTGTACAACTCAATAGTTCAATCAAGTCAGTGTTCATTCAACCATGGTCCACCTTCAACTCTATCGGTGAGAGGCTGGAAAGTCATATTGATATCCCATGTCTCCCCGACATCCCAAAATAACCATCATGACCACGCACATCACCAAGAGTCTCCATGACGTCAACCAAACAACCTTATCATAAATACAACAAGCATCAAAGATAGTCTAAAATGTTTCACTGAGGTCCCAAGTTACCCCGATGACCTTTAGTTCAAATTCAGTTTGAAACACCTCATCAGCAGGAGTTACACCAATGTTCAAATAGAATAGACTCATCATCATAACAATGTGCTCCAAAAGAAGTTCAAAATGTCTCATCAAAATTTCATGTCTCCCCGATGACCCAAGTTGGATGACCTTTCCTTGGATCGGAAAGAGTCACACCAACATTCAATAGCCATCGACAAGACCACCAAAGTTGGTATAACATTCACAGGTCCAACCAAAGGCCAATGTTACCCTAATGCCACTGAGATCCATAAGAATCTCCCTGATAGAACTTCTTGACTAGACTTCTAACATCGTTCTAAGTTTAGGAAACTCACACCGACAACTTTCGTTGGCAAGAATGACCACATGTCTCACCGATCTGACCACTTTGAGCCTTTAGAGATAAACTGCCTGTTGAAAAGACATCCTAGGTGTCTCATAGTTTTTTCTCTTTCAGGAGGTTCAGGTCAAAAGATTGAGGCACATGTTTCCAATAGAATAGTCATTTAATTCTTCATAGTTTAGATGAATGGAAAAATGTCATATATTTCTAGCAAATATTTAATTTTGAAAAACCCACTGGCAGAACCACCCTTTTTTGGAGACGAGACATGTGACAACAGTCCAAATGCCACACTCCTAACTGTCTGCCAATGCACTCCATCAAGTATTTATGTCAGTTTGTTTTGTCCAATATGTGGGATGGGGTATGGGTGTTATTTTATAATGTTACATACATAGGTGCTTTCTTTTAGGATTTTATCTTTTCCCATTTAGAAGAAGGAAAATGTACATGCAGAAGGACAAGACAAAAGATTGGTAGAGGGAGAAGAAGGTTTAGATGAGATTTTAGATGAGAAAGAATAGAAGCCTTTTGTTACATCTATGATAAGGTCCATTAGGGAAGGGAGATGTGTTGAAAGGTATAGCCCACCTAATAATGTTTTTTTATATTATATTATCATGTACTAACATTGAATCTAAGTTAGAAGGAAGTGTTATCTTCAATGGTGCATGATTTTAGTTGGAGGTCATGGAAGAATAAATGAAGGCATTAGATAGATGTGATATTTAGGAACTAGTTGAGTTAATAAGGGAAGAAATCCCACTAATCGACAGTAGATATCCAAATTAAAATTTTGAGTAGATGGTGAGGTGGAAGGTGAAAATATCAATTGATGGCTAAAGTTTTCTCTAAAGTTGACCTAGAGAGAATTTTGGTAAAATAGTTTCTCCTCTGTTAGATTCCTTTTATTTATTATTGTTTTAAAAAATTTAAGCAACATTTGCAGGGCACTGTACCCTTCACAACAAGCCATTAGGGCCAAAAAGGAGAAAGTTTAAACAACACAAAATTAAGGAAACATAAAGCAGAAACAACCCACAGGCAGCACAGAGGCAGCCGATAGACAGGAATAGTCAGCAGCTAACTGGCATTTTCCTAGTTTTTAATTAGGAGGTCCACAGCCTCATCACCCACCCACTCTTTGTTCTCTTGACTGTTATTTCCCTCCAGCTCCTCCTTTATAGCATTAGACAGAGTGCTCATGACGAAGTGGCCAAACTTCATGGTGAAGCGGGTCAACCCACAAAACCTTTCATTGAGCATATCCATTCTCTTCACCACATCATAGGGCTCCTCCCCAATGTCCATGGTCCCCACTACCTCTCTAGGCTCTTCAACCAGGGGATGCAGAGAGTGAGAGGTAGAGCCATCTATAGGAACCTTCATGTCCTTAGGAGTAAATTGAGGGCCCCTCCACATTTTCTTCCTCATCATCTTCAGTTTCCTCTTCCTTGTACCCTTTGTTGTCAGACTACTCCTTTGAATCTTCAATAACCAGCCTCTTTTTGTTGTTCTTTGCAAGCCTCCTGGATCTCCTTCTGGCATTTTCCCCACCAGTCATCTCAGTGGTCCCCACAACCATGTCACCTTTGGATTCTTTCCTTATAGTGTTCTTACCCTTTCCATCCCTAGCAATCAAGGCCAACATGCCTTTCTCCTTCCCTTTTTTTGCAGTGGTGGCCTTGTAGGCCGAATCCGCCTGAGTGGATTTCAATTCACAAAGACCCTCTACTGTGCTGGCATGAACCTTACCCAAATCACCCCTAAGCTTCTTGGTGGTTATCTTGGCTTTGGGATTCCCCGCAATGCCCATATTGGATATCTAGGGAGGGCTTTTAGACTCGGCCAAGGAAATATTCATAGTCGATAGGGATTCAATATTCTCAATGCGAACAATCGTGATAGCTTTAGGAGGACAAAAGGGTAGATGAAAGTGATAAAGTCTCAAAATGAGCCCCTCATGGAGTGGGAGCAGTGGGAGATCACTAGGGTTAAGGCTAGCCAAATCTTTGCATTTTTCAACTGAGTTTTCCAAGTCCATTAGAAGAAAGAACAGAAAACTAAGCAAAATCTTGTGTCTTAAATGATTTAATAGGGGGAAGTGATAAAAAAAAATAGGTTTTAAACTTACCTTCCAAGGTGACGTACTTCATCAGTGCCAAGCACACCTGATCCCAGGGCTTCGAGAGAGCATCTCTCTGAAAACCCAACTAGTTCCGCACCGGGGCTTCCTCACCTCTGAAAAAATATTTTAAGCTTTCATCATCTGGTTTCTTGGTGTATTTGGGGTATTTTTTCCCAGTACACTGTAATCCCATGGCTTGTGCTTTGACTTCCTCACTGATTTCAAATGAGATTCCTCCGATGGAGACCCTACGATCCTTCCACAACATGGAAAACTAACCCGACAAGTTAGGATCATGACTGACCAAAATCTCCATAAGCAGAGCGATGCCACCTTCCACACAGATGTGCCAAACTAAAGGGTTATTCTGAAACTCCTCACAGTTGTCAATCTCAATCCTCACCCGCTCACCACCCATTTTACCAACCTACATAGGAATCCCAAGAGTTTTCAAAAAATACTAAATGTAGAAGCCAGGAATGATTATCACATTGTGATCATTAAGGAAAGGTATACAACAAAGGATAATTGCACCCGTGTACAGGTTGCATGCGCGGAAGGGAAAATCACCACAGGGTGACTTGACAATGAAATTAATGAAGTTCTTGGGATGATTACGGCCAACAAGGCAAGAATTTGTAGGCATGTAGGGAATGCACCAAAAACAAGGTAGAATGGCCATATGACTAAAAATAGAAACCATCCAAAAGGTGCCAAAAGAGACCTGCACTAAACTAGCTAGCTCGAAGACCCTAGAAGGAGGAAAGCTTCCATAATGAAGAGTCAAATCATTATAAATACTCTCACACAAACTACTGCAAGAATGAGATAAAACAAGATATCTCATGATCCCCAAGAGAAGAGATTGCAAGGTATGGCTCCTCAGATTCATTGAAGTCACATCCTTCCATCTTTCCTTCATCAAGCCACCAATTTTAGTCATGTAACCATCCTTCAAGTTTAAACCCCACCACCTTTCTATCACCTTAGTACTCAAACCCATCCACCAAGTCCAAAGGACAGACACATGGATCCTCCAATTCATGCTCCACACATGAAAATCTCTACCGAAAACCCTCCACCTGTATGCCATCTCAGTGTTGACACTCATCCACCAAACCCCCAAAACAATCAGGTGGACCCCCCATTCAGCTCCCGTCATCCAAGGATTTAAAGTCATTGTAAAACTTGGTTGCTTTGTTCCCGGATGATGAAAGCTTAAATTTTTGGTGGTAACCTTTCCATTTTCCTCCAACATTTAGCGAAATCCCAGCAAGAGCCAAGATTAGCCACAGAATCGGCCACTTGATTGCCTTCTCTAAAAATATGAGTCACCTTTTTATCCCTAAATTTGGATAAAAGGAATCTGGTATCCAACAATATATCCTTAGTATTCCAGCTAATTAGTCTATCTTTATTCATAGCATCCGTAATAGACTTGGAGTCTCCTTCGATGTGGAGATTAACAATCCCCAAAGAGAACAATTTTGAGGCCCATTAGCAGCGCACGAGCTTCCGCCACTAATGAAGACTAAAACCCAATACCTCCAGCAAATCCCGCCACCAAATCCCCCACGGGATCTCTGATAACTCCACCAATACTTTCCCTACCAAGGTTTCCCTTAGCAGCCCCATCAAAATTGAGTTTAAACCATCCTCTATTCGGAGGCTCCCATTTAGTATTTTTCCTAGCTAAGAGTTTTGAATTATCAAAAGAGTTAGCCTTTAAATCATGGTGCCATGCCTTGGCCATTTTTATTTTAAAATCCAATGCCCCATCTCCGGGAGTTTCCCATTAAAGAGAGAGATATTCTCCTCAATGAGCCAAGCACCAATGCCAAAAACATCCTTAGTGCTCCTCTCAACATTCCTGAAAACCCTATTATTCCTCTCCTTCCACAAACACCAACCCAAAACAAGAGGGACGTAATTCCAAATTTCACCAGGTAGAGGGTGGGAATAAGGACCATACCAACCCAGAATGAACAATAAGAGATCCTTGCTCATAACCCGAGGGACATCAAGTTTCTTGAATGCTAGCCCCAAAACTTCAGCAGCAAATGGACAGTGTAACAAAAGGTGACTGACAATTTCCTCCCCATTCTTGCAAAGAAAACATCTATTGGGAAAACCAAAACCCCATTTCCTCAAATTGTCCGAATTAAGAATCCTATTATGACATTTCGTCCACCAAAATAAATTAATTTTAGGGATCATGTGGCAATTCCAAGCCTTCTTCCAGGGTTCCTCAGTAGAATTTTGGTTTGTCAGTAGTCTGTAAGCCGATCACACAAAGAGATCCCCATGTTTGTCAAAGGTCCATAAAAACTCATCCTCTCTATCATAGGATGGAAACCTAGTGCTAGAGAGAATCACTTGAAGGGACCGAGCCAAAAAACAAAGGTCATGAGATTGGGGGTAAGAAAGGGTAAGGTCTCTCCAAATCCTAGCTCCAGGGGGTCTAGAAACATAGTCACTGATATGGATGCCAAAGAATCTATCGGCCAAACCCATCATAGCCCTAAAGTCAGAGCAAGCCAGAGGGGAGTCAATTAGCCAAGTATCTTCCCATAATCTGATTCTATTCCCATTTCCAATTTTCCACTTAATCACTTTCTTTAACAGGCCTTGTGTGCTGCAAATGCTCCTATAGACAACTGGGCCCTAGGGGTGAGACTCCGAGAGACAATTGATCAAGGGCCTATCCTGAAGATATTTGGAATTCAGAATTTTACACCAGTCCTTAGTGTTCCTTAACTAATCCCAACCAACCTTGGCCATCAGAGCCCTATTAGAGTTGACAATTATTTTGATTCCAAGTCCACCACAATTTTTGGCTTGGCAGACCCTTTCCCATTTCACCAAAGCAAGTTTCTTCTTTTCCTCAGTCCCGGACCAGAGGAAATTCCTTTGAACTTTTTCAAATTTATCAACAATGTACTTAGGCATCTTAAAAATTGAGAGGAAGTAAGTGGGGATACCTTGGAGAGCCGTAGTGAGCAATTGGACTTTTCCACGTTGGTTTAGGATAGAGCCCTTCCACCTAGCCAATTTCCTTTGGATCCTTTCTAGAATCAAGTTCCAGAAATCAGTGGGAACCTCCTTAACCGTTAGGGGGAGCCCAAGGTAAACCGACGGGTGAGATCCACTGACACATCCCAGGACCGTAGTCACCCTATTTTGCAAATTAGGCATGCAGTTAAAGAAATAAATCATGCTTTTATTGTAATTGATGCTTTGACCATAACAAGAGGAATAGTTGTTAAGACTTAGAGTTAGAAAAAATGGATGTGAAAGGCATATTTCTAAATAGGAATTTTAAAGGGAATCTCAATTTTTTGAAATACACAAGACAACTAATAGGGGGGGTGAAAAAATTGTACTAGATTACTTTTACTTATAACCTTAATCAATTCCACTTTAACTTAATCTATTATTAAGTGTAATCATGAAATTAAAATAACAAAAAGAAAACACTAGAGACACCAGATCTACGTGGAAAACCCAATGAGGGAAAAACCACAGTGAGGATTAACTTACAATATAGTACTAATGCAATACTAGATACAAAGGCTCACTTTCAGAGGGCTCACCGCTTAGAAAGAACTCACTATTTGATACAAAGGCTCACTATCTAGAAGGAGGATCACTACCCACAAACACAAAGATAAATAAGGATCCACCACAATAAGTTCCACACAATCGCAACTTGATAAAGGGATTGTAGACACACTCTACTTTTCACACTTGTTCGCACACTTCACTTTCTTTTCCATCCAATTCGCAACATCTTGACTTGATTTTATACCATCTTCAACCCTAGAGACTTTCTCCAAGGTCGGCTATACATTCTTCATTTTATGAATTCAAATTAGGTTGGATGCTCAACATTCCCACGATGGATAAGAATGAGAGAGGACCAATTACATATTTAATTAGTACCCAAACATCTTGGATAGATCACACACTTCCTTAATCGATGCTTAATTTTTATGTAATGTGTAAACACCAAGTCGGCCAAACCTAATGAAAAAATTGATCAAATTTGAAGTATGTGCATCTACAAAAAGATGATCACATGTGGATCACCCAAAGTGCTTCACCAAACATTGTAACACCTCTTAAAAACCTTCAGGTACATCCACAACAATGGAAACAAACTTCAACAGTCCAACCGAGCTAAGCAACCACACATAGTAGCTCTAGAACAAGCCTTCTAGAGCATCAAACCACAAGCACGTTTTCTAGAACATAGGGAACATCAGGATTAATCTTCTTCGAGATCCTCAAGATCTTAGAAAAACCACCAAAAGACAACAAAGAAAAAACATCTCTCTCAGTCCACAGAAAAATATTTTTGCCAAACGGGTTCACACACTACTGAACACATCTTTCACTCTCTATGAACCTAGAAGCTAAAACTTAAGATATATTATCCATTGAAGCTCATAAAAAACACTATAAATCCACATAGGCATAGGATCAACACAGAAGAAATGTAGAGCACATTACTAGAGCACACTCAGAACACACACTCAACATTGTCTTCATTATTCCTTAATTTTCTCAAAATTAGTTGGCAACAACACATCTACAACATTATAAATATAGCTCCATGTACTCTCAACACTTCTACAGTATCTCAACTATACATGTACCACCTACAATCACTCTGAACTATGTTGACATTAATGATAACATTAATGACAACACCACCAAACACATCCATATTTGCAACAATCTCCCCCTTTGTCATTGATGGCAACACATGATGTGAAAAAACATCAAAGACAATAGACACACTCTCTTGCTTCACCTATGCAATCATTTCTACCCTCACTTATCCTTACAAGATTTTCTCTCCCCCTTTCAAATTTTTCACATGACTTTCTCTCCCCCTTTGACATCAATGGTAAAGGAATTTTTGGATGAAACTTTTCCATATAAATCTCTAATCACTCCCCCTTAAGAGTGCACCCACATCTCATACTATAACAATGAAACTCTCTGCTCCCCTTGAGGAGTAGACCTCAATCATCAGTCCATATGAAAAAGAATCTATGGATCCATTAGACTGATGCACCTCCATGTGCACCTAGTTTAAGGAAGGAGGGGTAGTAACCCCTAACTTCCCCTTGAGATACTCAAAAGTATCCTTCAAAAGAGCCTTAGTGAATATGTCAGCAATGTGTTCCTTAGTAGACTTATATTCAAGTTTGACTTCATTCTGCAACACTTTCTCCCTCAAGAAATGATACCTAATAGATATATGATTTGTCCTAGAATGCATCACTGGATTATTTGAAATGTTTATTGCACTTTTATTGTCACAAAAGATAGGGATAGGCTCATCACACATCACACCTATATCCTGCAATGTTTGCTTCATCCAAAGTACATGTGTACAATAGGATACTACTAAAATATACTCAGCTTGTACAATGGATAAAGAAAATCCTATTTCTTACTCAACCATGAGACCAATCTTCCTCCAAGAAAGAATGCACCACCACTTGTGATCTTTCAGTCATCTACACAACCAGCCCAATTTGCACCAGTTTAGGCATTCAATATAAAATTAGTATCCTTAGGATACCATAGACCATAATCTAGAGCCCCTTAAGATATTTGAATATCCTCTTCACAGTTGTAACATGTGTCTCTTTAGGTTTTTCTTGAAATATTGCAACTAAACATACTACATGCATTATATCCAGTCTAGTAGAAGTAAGATATAGCAATCCACCAATCATAGATCTATACATTCTTTGATCAAATTTAGAAGATTAATCATCCTTACTTAGTTTACATTCGGTTGCCATAGGAGTACAGACCAGTTTGGAGTCATCCATTACAAAATTCTTCAACAATTACTTAACATAATTAGAGTGTGAAATGAATATCCCCTTATCATTTTGATTCACTTGAAGTCCAAGGAAAAAATTCAACTCACCAATCATAGACATCTGAAATTATATTTGCATCTCCTCTACAAATTTGTTGCCCATACCTTCATTTCCACCAAAGATAATGTCATTAACATACACCACAACAATCAACATTTTATTTCTCTCAACTTTGAAATAGAGATTTATATCTGTAGAGCCTTTGCTAAATCCTTATCATGTCAAATATCTTTCCTTTTTTAATTTGTAAACCATGTCTGATTCATCTGATAACAAAAATCCTTTTGGTCATTCCATGTACACTTCTTCTTCCAATTCTCCATTTAGGAATGCAGACTTGACATCCATATAATAAACTTTGAAATCTTTATGAGCAAAAAATGCTAAAAACATCTGAATGGCCTCCATTCTTGCCACCGGTGCAAATGTCTCTTCAAAATTTATTCCATCAACTTGTGAATAACCTTTGCATACAAGTCTTGATTTATTTCTTACCACTTCACCATCTTCATTCAACTTATTCTTGAATACCCATTTTAAACCAATTGCATTCTTGTTTACTGGTCTAGGAACTAGTTCCCATGTCTGATTCTTCTTTATATACTACAATTCCTCTTTCATTTCTCTAACCAAACTCTCATCTTTGCATGCCTCGCTCACATTCTTAGGTTCTATCTTAAAAAGTAAACAAAAATTTAGCTCAACCACTTTTCTTCTTGTCTTTACACCTTCACTTATGTCTCCAATTATCTATTCCTCTATATTATTCTTTTGTACATATTTAGGAGTCTTAAGAGCAAGTTCCAAAATCTCTTCTTCATCACTTTTTTCTT